>WBZZ01003596.1:260000-297500 GCA_019918135.1 Paulinella micropora
CTGTCCATCTATCTATCCATCTACCTACCTACCCAACTACCTACCTAGTGGTCACTCTATCTATCTATCTATCTATCTATCTCGGTCCAGAACAACGGCGTGCCATGGTGCAACGGTCACTCTACCTATCTATCTACTATCTATCTATCTATCTATCTATCTTTCTATCCATCTATCTACCTACCTACCTATTTACCTATCTACTAGCCTATCTATCTAGACGCCTACATATCTGCCTTCCTGCCTCTCTATTTATCTATCTCTTTACCTGTTATTCCATCTATAGACGCGGCAGGAAGCTATGGCACTATCTATCTATCGATCTACCTACCTACCTGCCTATCTATCTACCTACCTACCTACCTACCTATCTATCTATCTACAGACGCTGCAGGCGGATATGGCAATTGCAACCTTGCCACGTGTGCAGAAGCTGTCGAGACCCTGGCCGGTATCAGAGAGAGGGAGGGGGGGGGGGGGGCAGGAGAGAGAGAGACAGAAATAGATAGATAGGTAGGTAGGTAGGTAGGTTGCCACGTGTGGAGAAGCTGTTATCGAGAACCTGGCTGGTTTGAGGTACTATATTAGATAGATAGAGAGAGAGAGAGATAGATAGAGAGAGAGAGAGAGAGATAGATAGGTAGGTAGGTAGATAGATAGGTAAGGTAGATAGGTAGGTAGATAGATAGATTGATTGATTGATAGAGAGATTGATTGATTGATAGATTGATTGATAGATAGATAGATAGACAGACAGATGGATGGATGGATAGATAGATAGATGGGTAGATAGATAGATAGATAGATAGATAGATAGATAGATAGATAGATAGATAGATAGATAGATAGATAGATAGATAGATAGATAGATAGATGATTTTGGCATATAGTAGTAGACCCTCGCAGCCAAACCACAACCGGCAACATTTCTTTCTTTCTTCTTTCTCTCTTTCTTAAAGTTTCTTTCTTTCTTTCTTTCTCTCTTTCTTGCTTTTCTTTTTTTTTCTTTCTTTCTTGCTTTTCTTTCTTTCTCCTTTCTTCTCTCTCTCACTCTCTTTTCCTTTCTTTCTTCCTTTCTTTCTGTCTTTCTTTCTTTCTTTCTCTCTTTCTCGCATGTACTAGTGAACCTGAGTGCCTAGCCACAGCGGGCAACATGTGTATGAGTGTGTATGTGTGTTTCCTCTCTCGTATAACAACATACAAACTTTCTCTCTCTCTCTCTCTCTCTCTCTCTCTCTCTCTCTCTCTCTCTCTCTCTCTTTCTCGCTCTCGCTCTCTCATTCTCTCTCTCTCTCTCTCTATATATATATATATATATATATCTATATATATATGCCTGTAGCAACTCCTAAGTGTCAAACCACAGCCAACAACAAGCGGGCGTTTCCCATCTTTTACATCAACACACACAAAGAGTCAAACCACAGCCAACAACAAGCGGGCGTTTCCCATCTTTTACATCAACACACACACACAATCGATCTATATCTCTCTGTCTTTGTCTTTGTTTTTGCATATGATAGTAAACGCTGGTTGTCGCACCACGGCGGGCAACAAGTGTGTGTTTCCTCTCGTTTACAACGGCGTGACGTACAACAGCTGCACCTCGGTCTTTCTGTCTGCGTCTCTCTCTCTCTCTCTCTCTCGATCTATTTGTGTGTGTGTGTGTCTCTCTCTCTCTCTCTCTCTCTCTCTCTCCATCTATCCATCCATCCATCTCTAGGCCGACAACGACGGTGTGGAGTGGTGCAATGATGACAGAGGCACCTGGGGCAACTGCGACCTCGCCTCTTGTCAGCGGTAATAATGACGGTCATGATAGTTATTATTATTATTATTATTATTATTATTATTATTACAGCCCAATGGCCTCAAGGCGTTAAACTGTGACGCCAACTCATAACCCTTTGGTGGTAGATGCTGGGGAGGAGGGTCGTTGCGCGCGTAAAAGATCTTAAACTCCGCATATGCTGGTTGATAGCCCAGGACCCAGCAGACACCAGATTGTTATGGGTGGGGTTTCGAGGCAGCTCTAGCAACCGCGCTTGGTGTATGCACTTGCACATTCGGTGACGTCTTGCAAGAGGTTGCTGGGACTGCGGAATAACCTCGGCTCAGTGCAGTCTTGCCCTCAGGAGCTCCATCGGTGGCCCCGATCATCAGGCGAGAGACTGACACGGGGGGGTGGAGGACCTCGAACAAGGGTATTGGAGGCTTATGTCCGTTGAGGATATGCCATTAGCTGCATCAGTACGCCTCAGATATAGTAAATCTGCCTTGGAGTGTTGACTGTGACACATTTGAGGGAAATCCCGATGAAAAAACCTAGTCGCACTTGCTAAACAGAGTTCCAGCCCAATGGCCTCAAGGCGTTAAACTGTGACGCCAACTCATAACCCTTTGGTGGTAGATGCTGGGGAGGAGGGTCGTTGCGCGCGTAAAAGATCTTAAACTCCGCATATGCTGGTTGATAGCCCAGGACCCAGCAGACACCAGATTGTTATGGGTGGGGTTTCGAGGCAGCTCTAGCAACCGCGCTTGGTGTATGCACTTGCACATTCGGTGACGTCTTGCAAGAGGTTGCTGGGACTGCGGAATAACCTCGGCTTAGTGCAGTCTTGCCCTCAGGAGCTCCATCGGTGGCCCCGATCATCAGGCGAGAGACTGACACGGGGGGGTGGAGGACCTCGAACAAGGGTATTGGAGGCTTATGTCCGTTGAGGATATGCCATTAGCTGCATCAGTACGCCTCAGATATAGTATTATTATTATTATTATTATTATTATTATTATTATTATTATTATTATTATTATTATTATTATTATTTGGCACCGTGATAGCCCAGTGGTCAAGTTCAATACCATATGGGACCTGTCGCCAGTTCGATTCCCGTCGGTGCCAGTGTACTGGTCGGTCTGGAAGGCTTGGAGCTGCCCTGCGGGGGTGTCAGTAGAGCTATCGGTCAAATCTTCGTACTCCCCTCGCGGGTGAGACGATGGAGGCACATGTGCACATTTGCATCCGCCATGGACAGAGAAGCACTATCATTATTATTATTATTATTATTATTATTATTATTATTATTATTATTGTTGTTATGGACACCGTGATAGCCCAGTGGTCAAGTTCTACCATCTGAGCCCTGTCGCCAGTTCGATTCCCGTCGGTGCCACCAGTATTTTCATTGAACATACCGGTCTATTTCTGGGACCAGTATTTTCATTGAACATACCGGCCCGTCTGGAAGTGTTGGAACTGCCCTTGCGGGGGTGTCATTAGAGCTTATCGTCAATTCTTCGTACTCCCCTCACGGGTGAGACGATGGAGGCGCATGTGCAGAAATGCATCAGCCATTGACAGAGAGGCACTATTATTGTTGTTATTATTATTATAATCATTATCATCATTATTATTATTATTATTATTATCATCATCATTATTATTATTATTATTATCGCTGAAAGGTGTTGGGAGTAAGGGGGAGGGGGCTATTGAAAATTATGCAAACCTTCCCCCCCCCCCCCAGCCTGGATTTCCGCACCCCTGTCAGAATAAATCATGGTTTGTGGAAACCAGGAGGAGTTGGGAGCTTATATTTGCAGGCCACAGACTCGATGTTGAAGCTGGAATTCGCGCAAATATTTGCGTTAGGGGAGTGGCCTAAATGCCAATTTTATTATTATTATTATTATTTAGCCCATTTCTGCATCCCCTGTCGGAATAAATTGAGCCATGGTTTGTGGGAGCCAAGAGGAGTTGGGAGGTCGTATTTGCAGGGTGGCTAGCCCCAGACTCGATGTTGATGTTGATATAGTTTTTTTGGAACTCACGCAAATATTTGCGCTAGGGGAGTGTCCTGAATGCAAGCATTCTTCGTTTTTTGCAGTACTTAAGCTTGCTGGTACCTCTGGCAATTGAACGTACCTTGTCGACGGGAGGGGGGGTGGGCAGCCCCCCCCCCCCCCCCCCCCCCGGCGGGAACCCAGCCCGGCCATTGTACGTCATCACCGAAGCTATGGCTGGCACCTCGGGCAATTCAACGTACCCTGTCAAAGGGGATAAAGGGGGTCCGGGGGAAATCCAGCCTTGCAAAATCGTACGTACTCACCAAAGCCATGGCCGTTACCTCCTGCAGTTGAACGTACCCTGTCGAGGGGGAAAGGGGAGGGGTCCGGGTCCCTCCACCCGGGAACCCACCCCTGTAATTGTACGTACTCACCGGTGACCATTGCTTTGGTGAATTTTGTTCCTTGGAATTTTAGTCTGCTATCTACTGTGCATGACCATGATGGCTTTAGTGACCACATGCTCAAAGCCATTTTTACAAGGAGCGAAGCCAAGGGGGGGGGGGGGGGGGGGGTGCGTTTTGCGAACCGCAACCCATCCTTTCAGGTGTTGGCGCAGCCCCTGGTTATCATTATTATTATCCCTGAAAGGTGTTGGGAGTAGGGGGTTTGGGGGGAGGGGGGAAATGGAAATTGTATACCTCATCTCCCCCCCCCCCCACCCCCTTTTCCGCACCCCTGTCGGAATAAATCATGGTTTGTGCGAACCAGGAGTTGGGAGCTCATATTTGCAGGGTGGCTCCCCAGACTCGATCTTGATGCTGGTATATTTTTTTTTTATTTCACGCAAATATTTGCGAGGGCAGTGTCCTGAATGCCAAAATTCCTGTTTTTTCGAACCCCTGTCGGAATGAATTATGGTTTGTGTGAACCAGGAGTTGGCAGATCATCTTTGCAGGGTGGCTTGCCACGGACTCGATGTTGATGCTGATATAATTTTCTTAGAATTCACGCAAATATTTGTGTCAGGGGATTGTCCCGAGTGCCAAATTCCTTTTCTTTTTTTTTTTTTTTTTTTTTTTTTTTTAAGCCTATTTTCTGCACCCTCGTCGGAATAAATCATGGTTGGTGTGATCCAGGAGTTGGGAGCTCATATTGACAGGGTGGCTAGCCCAAGTCTCGATGTCGATGCTGATATAGTTTTTGTGGAATTGACGCAAATATTTGCGTTAGGGGAGTGTCCTGAATGCCAAACTGATTCGTTTTTTGGTAGTACTTGCCTGTACCTCCGGCAAATGAACGTACTCTTGGGGGGGGGGGGGGGGGGGGGGGGGGTTCTCTCCCCGAAAACCCCAGCCCTGCAATTGTACGTACCCGTTTTGGTCGCGGGTGCCACACAAACCAGAAAATTGAGGTCTTTTTGCCACCAGGCGCCGTTTGCGCACCAGCGGATTTAGCGGCTGATATTTGGTTATCTGACACTTCATGAGCTCTCTTCAAAAATATAATAATCGTGGTACCGGATGGCATAAAAACCAGAAAATGCAGGTTTTTGCGCCAACAGGCGCCGTTCGCGCACCAGAGGGAGTTTGAGGCTGATGTTTGGTGTACCTGACACTTCTCGGTGAGCTCTCTACGGGGAAGGTGGGGTCTGGGGGGGCCTTCCCCCGGGAACCCCAGCCCGGCAATTGCAGGTACCCCACGCATTAGCCAGCACTGGGCCAAAATGACTGGCTGAGAATGTTCCAAGAATCTAAGAGTTGTGCCGTAAGGGTTTATGTCGGTTACCTCTTGCAATCGAACGTACCCTGTCGACTGTGGAGGCCCCCCCCCCCCCCCCCCCCGCGCGGAAACCCCAGCCCCGCACTTGTACGTACCCGAAGAGAATCGGCCGGCACCAAAATGAATGGTTGAGATTGCTCCAAGGTTGTAAAACTTGTGCATGTGAGAATGAGAGGAAAAGCGATCTTGGGGGGGGGGGTGAGTGAAGCGCACCGCAAACCATCCTTTCAGATGTTGGCGCAGCCCCTAATTATTATTATTATTATTATTAGAAGTTATTATTTTATATTATTATTATTATTATTATATTGCTATACTACTACTACTACTACTACTACTACTACTAGCGGCAACAACAGTGGTTCTTTCTCCAGCAACAAGAATATGTATGTAATTTTATGCCTGGGTGTGAGTGCAGCGTTGAATCTCCCTCCGAAAGCAACAGCGGTGGCTCCTTCAACAGCAATAGCAACGACAACGACGACGCTAAAGGCAACACCAATAGCAACAGCAACAACGACAACGCTAGAGGCAACAGCAACACAAATAGCAACCGCAACAACGACAACGCTAAAGGCCACAGCAACACGAATAGCAACAGCAACAACAACAACGCTCAAGGCAACAACACGAATAGCAACAGCAACAACGACAACGCTAAAGGCAACAGCAACACGAATAGCAACAGCAACAACGCTAAAGGCAACAGCAACACGAATAGCAACAGCAACAACAACGCTAAAGGCAACAGCAACACGAATGGCAACAGCAACAACAACAACGCTAAAGGCCACAGCAACACGAATAGCAACAGCAACAACGACAACGCTAAAGGCAACACAAACAGCAACAGCAAAAACAACGCTAAAGGCAACAGCAACACGAATAGCAACCGCAACAACGACAACGCTAAAGACAACAGCAACACGGATAGCAACAGCGGTGGTGCCGGCAACAACAACGACAACGCAGAAAGCAACAGCAACAGCGGCAGCGCCTCCAGCAACAAGAACGCCAACGGCAACACCGATAGCAACACAAACAGCAACAGCGAAGAGAGTGAAGAGGGAACTACGAGCGAAGAAGGTTCATCCAACACCAACAGCAACAGCGGCGTTGAATCTCCCTCCGAAAGCAACAGCGGTGGCTCCGTCAACAGCAATAGCAACGACAACGACGAAGCTGAAGGCAACAGCAACACCAATAGCAACAGCAACAACGACAACGCTAGAGGCAACAGCAACACAAATAGCAACAACGACAACGCTAAAGGCCCCAGCAACACGAATAGCAACAACGACAACGCTAAAGGCAACAGCAACACGAATAGCAACAGCAACACAAATAGCAACAGCAACAACAACAACAACGCCAAAGGCAACAGCAACACAAATAGCAACAGCAACGACAACGCTAAAGGCAACAGCAACACGAATGGCAACAGCAACAACAACAACGCTAAAGGCCACAGCAACACGAATAGCAACAGCAACAAAGACAACGCTAAAGGCAACACAAATAGCAACAGCAACAACAACGCTAAAGGCAACAGCAACACGAATAGCCGCAACAACGACAACGCTAAAGACAACAGCAACAGCGGTGGTGCCGGCAACAACAACGACAACGCAAAAAGCAACAGCGACAGCGCCTCCAGCAACGAGAACGCCAACGGCAACACCGGTAGCAACACAAACAGCAACAGCGGAGAGAGTGAAGAGGGAAACACGAGCGAAGAAGGTTCATCCAACAGCAACAGCGGTGGTTTCTCCAACAGCCAGCGCGACAGCAATAGCGATGGTAAGTCGTCCAATGAAGAGTCTGCGTCCTCGTGTAAGACCACAGCGGGACAGAGGTGTGCGTTTCCTTTTACATACAACGGCGTGACATACAACAGCTGCACCTCGGTCTCTCTCTCTCTCTCTCTCTCTCTCTCCCTCTCTCTCAGAGTCTTTCTCTTTTCCCCCCTCCCTCTCTCTCGCTCTCTATCTCTTTATCTCTCTATCTATTCACCTCTCCATGTATCTATCTCTAGGCCGACAACAATGGCGTACCCTGGTGCAATGATGAATGGGGCATCTGGGGCAACTGCGACCTCGCCTCATGTCAGCGGTAGTAGATAGATAGATAGATAGATAGATAGATAGATAGATAGATAGATAGATAGATAGATAGATAGATAGATAGAGGTTAGAGGTTTGAGCAGGCACCTGAAGCCACTGTGACCTCGCCTCTTGCCAGCGGTAATTATTATTATTATTATTATTATTATTATTATTATTATGGACACCGTGATAGCCCAGTGGTCAAGTTCTACCATCTGGGCCCTGTCGCCAGTTCGATTCCCGTCGGTGCCACCAGTATTTTCATTGAACATACCGGTCTATTTCTGGACCAGTATTTTCATTGAACATACCGGTCTATTTCTGGACCAGTATTTTCATTGAACATACCGGCCCGTCTGGAAGTGTTGGAACTGCCCTTGCGGGGGTGTCATTAGAGCTTATCGTCAATTCTTCGTACTCCCCTCACGGGTGAGACGATGGAGGCGCATGTGCAGAAATGCATCAGCCATTGACAGAGAAGCACTATTATTATTATTATTATTATTATTATTATTATTATTATTATTATTATGTGGCACCGCGATGGCCCAGTGGTTAAGGTCTACCATCTGGGACCTGTCGCCAGTTCGATTCCCGTCGGTGCCAGTATTTTCAAAGGATATTTTCTTTGAAAGTATTGGTCTGTCTGGAAGGCTTGGAGCTGCCTTGCGGGGGTGTCAGTAGAGCCTATCGTCAAATCTTCGTACTCCCCTCACGGGTGAGACGATGGAGGCACATGTGCAGAAATGCATTCCCCATTGACTGAGAAGCACTATTATTATTATTATTATTATTATTCTTAGTGTTGACTGTGATATATTTGAGGGTAACACCTGATGATAAAAACTTAGTCACGCTTGTTTATCAGAGCTCCAGCCCAATGGCCTTATGGCGTTAAACTGTGATGCCAACTCAAAACCATTTGGTGGATGATGCTGGGGAGGAGGGTCGTTGGGCGCCTGTCGAAGATCTTAAACTCCGCTATGCCGGTTGATAGTCCGTGGACCCAGCGGATACCAAATTGTTATGGGTGGGGTTTTGAGGTAGTTCTAGCAACCATGCTTGGTGTACGCACTTGCACATGCGGCAACGTTTTGCAAGAGGTTGTTGGGACTGCGGAATAACCTCGGCTTAGTGTAGTCTTGCCCTCAGGAGCTCCATCGGTGGCCCCTATAATCAGTCGAGAGACTGACTAGGTGGGGATGGAGCACCTCGAACAAGGGCATGGAGGCTCATGTCCGGAAACGGATCGTGCCATCAGCTGCATCAGTATGCCTTAGAAGAAGTATATTATTATTATTATTGTTATTATTATCAGTATCCCTGAAAGGTGTTGGGAGTAGGGGGGGGGGGGGGATTGGAAATTGTGTACCCCACCCGCATTTCCGCACCCCTGTCGCAATAAATCACCGTTTACGGAAAGCAGGAGTTGGAAGCTCATATTTGCAGGGTGGCTAGCCCCTAATTTCTTTTTAGAATTCACGCAATTATTTGCGTTAGGGAGTGTCCTGAATGCCAATTTTTTAATAATAATAATAATAATAATAATAATAATAAAACATTTCTGCACCCTTTGTGGGAATATATCATGGTCTGTGGGAATTAGGAGGAGTTGGGAGCTCACATTGACGGGGAGGCTAGCCCCAGACTCGATGGTGATGCCGATATAGTTTTTTTGGAAATAACGCCAATATTTGTGTTAGGGGAATGTCCTGAATGCCAAAATAACTTGTTTTTTGGGGGTACTTGCCTGTACCTCCGGCAATTAAAAAATGTACCTGTCGAAGGGGAAAGCGGGGGGTCCGGGGGGGGCCTCCCCCCGGGAACCCAGCCCGGCAATAGTACATACTCACCGAAGCCATGGCAGTTACCTCCTGCGATTGAACGTACCATGTCGAAGGGGAAAGGGTAGGGTCCGGGTCCCTCCAGCCGGAATTTTTTTTTTTCTCACTGGAATTTCGGTCTGCAATTTACTGTGCATGACCATGATTGGCTTTAGTGACCGCATGCTCGAAGCCATGGTCACCGAAGCCATTTTACGAATTGGACCGACAATTTTTTTTTTTTTTAACAAAAACAATAAAATAATAATAATAATAATAATAAACACTTTTTTTGTTGTTGTTGTTGCTGAGCGAAGCGCCGGGGGGGGGGGGGGGTATGCGCGAATTCACGCACACAAACCATCCTTTCAGGTGTTGGCGCAGCCCCTAGTTATTATCATTATCCGATTATTATTATTATTATTATTATTATTATTATTATTATTATTATTATTATCATCATCATCATTATTATTATTATTCTTATTATTATTATTAAGTGGCACCGCGATAGCCCAGTGGTTAAGGTCTACCATCTGGGACCTGTCCCCAGTTCGATTCCCGTCGGTGCCAGTATTTTCAAAGGATATTTTCTTTGAAAGTATTGGTCTGTCTGGAAGGCTTGGAGCGTGTCAGTAGAGCCTATCGTCAAATCTTCGTACTCCCCTCGCGGGTGAGACGATGGAGGTACATGTGCAGAAATGCATTCGCCATTGACAGAGAAGCACTATTATTATTGTTATTATTATTATTATTATTGTAAACAGCGGTGGCTCTTGCTCCCGCAACAGCAACGTAATATGTGTATGCATGTCTGTGCATAATGTTGGATGTATGTATGCGTTGATCTAGTAGCAACAGTGACAGCGGGGGTTCTTCGTCTTACACCGGTGGTTCTTCTTCCGGGGCCTTTAGCTCCAACAGCAACAGTGGCAGTTCGTCCTCGTGTAAGACCACAGCGGGACTGAGGTGTGCGTTTCCTTTTACATACAACGGCGTGACATACAACAGCTGCGCCTCGGTCTCTCTCTCTCTCTCTCTCTCTCTCTCTCTCCCTCTCAGAGTCTTTCTCTTTGCCCCCCTCCCTCTCTCTCGCTCTCTCTTTATCTCTCTATCTATTCACCTCTCCACGTATCTATCTCTAGGCCGACAACAATGGCGTACCCTGGTGCAATGATGACTGGGGCGACTGCGACCTCGCCTCATGTCAGCGGTAGTAGATAGATAGATAGATAGATAGATAGATAGATAGATAGATAGATAGATAGATAGATAGATGGAGGTTAGAGGTTAGAGCAGGCACCTGAAGCCACTGTGACCTCGCCTCTTGCCAGCGGTAATTATTATTATTATTATTATTATTATTATTATTATTATTATTATTATTGGAGGCACATGTCCAGAATCGGGGAGTCTGGATCTGATGCCATAGTCTGAGGAAGCCTATTATTATTATTATTATTATTATTATTATTATTATTATCACTACTATCTGCAACAGCGGGGGTTCTTCTTCTTCGTCTTCTTCTTCTTACTTCAGGAACAATGGCGGTGTTTCTTCTAGCAACTACGACGACAACAACAACAACAATAACAGCGTTAGCTCCTCGAGCACCAGCGACAACCACAACAACAAGAACAGCGGCAGTTCTTCTTCATCCAGCAACAACGACGACAACAAGAACAACAACAAGAACGGCGGCGGTTCCGGCCAGGTGTTCTGCCATTTATTTGTTTGTTCACTAATTCATTCATGTACTTTTATTTATTTACTTATTTATTTATTTATTTATCTGTTTTTCTGCCCATCTATTGTTCGAAACAATTAGATTTAGGCTTCCTTTGGCTTCCTTTTCTTTGTGTGTGTGTGTGAGAGAGAGAAGAAAGGAAGAAAGATGCATGCTTAGAGAGAGAGAGATGCATGCTTATATATGTACACACATGCACGCATGCATGTCTTATGTGATGGTGACATGGCCCTCTGTCCACCATAGGACGCGAAAAGCGCCTCGTCGGGAAAAGGAGAAAAAGATGACAAGTCATCCAGCAGCAGCGACAACAACAACCATAAGGACACCAACGAACAAGCCAAAGCGAGTTCCAACACGAATTTCAATGCGGGGAAAGATAACACTAAGTCCGGCACCACCGCCACCACCAGTAGCAGGGGTGTTTCCTCCAGCAACTACGACGACAACAACAACAAGAACAACAAGAACAGCGTTAGCTCCTCCAGCACCAGCGACAACCACAACAACAAGAACAGCGGCAGTTCTTCTTCATCCAGCAACAACGACGACAACAAGAACAAGAACAACAAGAACGGCGGCGGTTCCAGCCAGGTGTCCTGCCATTTATTTGTTTGTTCACTAATTCATTCGTGTACTTTTATTTATTTATTTATTTACTTATTTATTTATTTATTTATCTGTGTTTCTGCCTATCTATTGTTCGAAACAATTAGAGTTAGGCTTAAATGGCTTCCTTTGGCTTCCTTTTCTTTGTGTGTGAGAGAGAGAGAGAAAGAGAAAGGAAGAAAGATGCATGCTTAGAGAGAGATGCATGCTTGTATACGTACACACATGCACGCATGCATGTCTTATGTGATGGTGACATGGCCCTCTGTCCACCATAGGACGCGAAAAGCGCCTCGTCGGGAAAAGGAGAAAAAGATGACAGCAACCATAAGAACACCAACGAACAAGCCAAAGCGAGTTCCAACACGAATTCCAATGCGGGAAAAGATAACACTAAGTCCGGCACCACCGCCACCACCACCAGCAGCAGCAGCAACAACAACAACAAGGATAACAACAAATCCAGCAGCAGCAGCAACAACAACAAAGACAACAAGGCCAGCAGCAGCAGCAACAACAATAATAACAACAAAAACAAAAAACGCCTGCGTTTTTTGTTTTAAAATCAACAAAGCGAGAAGAGACCTGTTACTGCTCGGCAAGTTCACTCTGTGGTGGTAAAGCTGATGGCATTTCTGAAGCCTTCGGCGGCAGCCTGGGACAGGCGCCATTTGTAAATTCAACATAAGGAAAAAGTCCTTAGTAAGGGCTTTGACTTTTTTGAATTTATTATTTACGCACAGGACATTGGATAAGTAATTAGACACTTCCTCCTCAGTTATGTCCGTATTGCTAATTTATACGGTAGCAGTAATCGTTATGGTTACTAGTATTTTTAGTTATTAATATACGCATAGGACATTGGACAAGTAATTAGACACTTCCTCCTCAGTTATGTCCGTATTGCTAATTTATACGGTAGCAGTAATCGTTATGATTACTAGTATTATTAGTTATTAATACAGTCAATTAGAGTACCTTTTCTGGTACGGGTGGAACCAGCTTTTTACCATTACCTTGATCACACATATCAGGCCTTTTCGTAGGTCATTTTCCAAAGGTACAATGATTCTTTTGTCCAGTTGGACGGGTGGAAATTGTTTCATTACATATGTTTTTGAGGTCGTTTTACTAGGGTCCAAAACGGAGGCAATGATAACTTTTGAAGTTTTCAACATTTTTTTGATCTGTTTTTTTTTTGTTAGAAAGATCACGATGCGATCTATTCCCCATGATTTTCAAACATAGAAAAATTTTAATTTAAAAATCAAATTCAAAATTTTGTGTTTTATTTATTTTAAAAAAGTTGAGAGGCAAAGGTTGTCTATAATTCGCCAAAATTTGGTGGGGAATAATATTGCTGTTGACATTCAAGACAACAACAAAAATTAGTTTTTCATTTTTGTGTCAGATTTTCATTTTTGTGACAAAAATTCAAATTTAACGGTAACATTTCGCGAAAATTTACGATATTTTGCGGACGAATATAGCAGTTAATTTGAAAATTCAAATTTTCACCAAAAATCAAAATTCCAACCAAAACTGAAATTCCAACTAAAACAGAAAAATCAATTTTTTTTGTTGTCTTGAATGTCAACAGCAATATCGACGGTATGAGCTTTCAGAATCTGAAGTCGGCTTGAAAAAAGATACAGTAGTTTAGGAGGAAACTTTTCCTTAGTTTTTTTTCCCTGTGACTCGAACAAATTCTACTTAAAAAAAGTTATTCAATGTGGTTTTAACAATATTTCTTAGTTATGTGTTTATTTTATATGTCGGCAGGAAGCTATCTTTGAAAACGTGACCTTAGTGTTGTATGTCACGAGTCAAGATCCCTTAACAAACGAAAGCTTGTTTCCCAACTTTTTTGACATCTTGACTAGAAAAAATGCAAAGAAATTCCACAATTTTCGCTGTTTTTTGTCCTTGCCCTGCCAATCTAGAAAAAGACTCAGAGCCTCAGGGGAGAGTTTCCTGAGTGTATCAGATATCTCTTAGCACAAGCATATCATAGATATCTAAATTATGATATAGACAGCAACCTTGAGTGTTTTTCATCTGCCGCTTGTAATATTTTTGGATACTTTAATTTGTAGGCTCAGTGACAAACTTACATGACCAGCTAGGAGAAAAGCACTTCTTTTTTCTTTGTAGAAACATGAAAATCTCATATTTCGTAGTCGGCCTGAGTATTATTTCTTGCACAGTTGAATAGGTGAATCATTTTGTATTATCATTAAACGTATTTCTCCAACTTTACTTAATCTGTAAATGTCTGTGTAATACAAAAACTAAAAATCACAAAACCAGCATTTTTCTGATTCTGGGAACATATATATGTTAGTATTCATCCGTTTAAAGACTTTTACTATGATATTGGCCCATGATTATCATCTTTTATTATCATAAAAGTAAAGCTCCACTACAGTGTTTTTGTTTATTTTGCCTAGATTCTTAGCTACAAACCAAAATGTGAGTTTTCATAACTTCACCTTTCTGACCTAAACACCGGCGCCTCTATATTTTTTCCTGGGCCCGGTTCTCCTACAGTTTTTTATTGTAATCATGTCTCACTGACATATACTTACGATAGATACAAAAATATTGAAAATGTGATGTGCCTGCTTCATTCCTGGAGGCATGCAAGTCCAAGATGTCGGAATGTAAAAAAAAAATAAAAAATGTTTTGACTATTTTCCTTTTGGAGTTCGTGTGGTTTTTCAACAAAAACTACGTAAATTTGAAGGTATAGTGTTTTAGAACTCTCCCAACCTATTTAGGAGCTGTAGGACTGTCAATTGTTTTAGAAATAGATTTTTATTTGCTTGTTCAGCTGCGCTTAAGGAACTGTTTTCCTGCCAACTCTGTCTGTCTCAGAGATGTTGAAATTTTCTCAAAATTTGATTAAATTATTTATCGAGATGCATTGTATAACGTTCGATAGTTCAAAAGATAAGAAAATAACAAGCAAAAACAGATTCTTTAATCATAATCGTGATTGCAAACCATTTTTTCACCACATTGAATCAGCCAAAAAATTACGGCCCGACCTGTCTTTTTGACAAAGTTTCCGAAAATTTTTCCACTAGAAATAGTGACTTTTTTACAACTTCAAATGCTTCGTTTGTCAAAACTACTAAAAATAATTTAAAATCGATTGCAGATTCTGAATCGGGGTGATCTGAAGAATTTAACTGTATATGTTTTATTATTTTTAAACCAGCGAATCGACTAAATACCCCAACATACCCCAAGGGGGAGGTAAAAAAACATATGTTGTTAAATTTCTGTTTCCTGGAAGTCGCAAGCCGGTAGGAGGGGGACGCCCGAGTGCCTGTTGTCTTCGAGAAGCAGTTGCGAGGGTCTTCCCATTGGGTTATGAGCCTTGGAGCGTCACTGCGTTAACGGATCGCAGCAGAAGACTTTCGTTCAAGGGGTGTGTGGTCTACCTGAAGTGATCTCTTTCAGGAACGCGCGCATTTTGAATTGCCTGTGCCCACAACTGATCACTGTGGACTCTTCTCGCGCTCTACTCTGCGTGTGTGCAGCGGAAGTGCAAGAGTGACAAGACAGACAGACATAGGGTTGCTCCGAATCGTTCAGGTTGAGCGAGAGGGGTTTGTGCCTCTGAAAGGTTATTGTTCTTGTCTAGGGGTGTGCTGAACGTGTTTGTTTTCCTTTGTTTAGAAGGACACACTGACATACTGTTTGTTGTGCTCTCTGTTTCCTGCCCTTTGGCTGAAGAGTGTGCTAAACGTGTTTGTTTCCTTGCCAAGAAGGACACACTAGCATACTATTTGTTGTACTCTCTCCCTTGCCGACCCTTTGGCGGAAGTGAGTGTTGAACGTGTGTGTGGAGAGCCGTGAGCGAGTAGCACACAAAGTGTAAGGATACTGTTTAGGTGGTTGTACATAAACAACTTCAAACCTCTGTGGTTGAAGAACTTACTTTGCAGATAGTGCTGCTAGTAGGTGGAAGGCTATCGTAGGTGGTAGCTGAGATAGCCTCTGTGTAGTCTGAGCAATAAAGTCAGTGTTAGCACACGTAGGTGAAGAGAGAGAGCGTAAAGGGTGGTGTTGACAAGCAAACACTGTTCTGTGTAGTGTGTGTGTGAGTCTGATCGTGGCTTCTATAGTGCCCTCTCTGTGTGAGCGTGTGTGTGGTAGCTTGCATGTGTCTGTGCCATCAGAACAGCGTGAGCATACTGTGACTCTATCTCTATTTAGCAAGTAGAGAGCATATCTGTGTGCTGTGTGTGGGAGTGTGTAAGATGAGTGACACTGTATCTGTTCGAGACCAACTGTAGTTAGAAATGACTACTAGTAAGACAGACAATAAGATCACATTCACAGGCAAAGAAGCCATGCCATGGATCCTATTGCATAGACAGGTAGTTCAAAGCTGTAATGCTAATGCGCCTAAGGAAGTGCTACAATGTGCCGCCGCCCACAAGCAATATGTCCACAGTGAAAACATACTAGGAATACCGCTTAAGGGTAGGGAGGTGCCTTCCATCATACTAGCTTGGGAAGAGATAGCTGAGTGGAACGATTGGGCCGACTTAGACGAAGAAGTAGCGAAGGAATACTTTGAGGACGAACCAAGGGTCCTACTTGCCTGTGGCCTATGTCAAACCCAAACCTGCTGCTTCAAACCTTGATGAGGCGTTAGGAGTAGGGGGAGGGCAGAAAACACCAATCAAGCTTTACAAACCTGTATTTAGCAGTCCGAAGGAGAAACAAGCCACCGAGACTGAAGAAGAAAGGGAGTAGGTAGATGAAGGCCGGAACACTCCTGACCTTTACTCTAGTGGGTATGCTAGCACTGACAGACCTAGGCTGTCAACTTGCAAGGGCTCAGACTTAGAGGGCGACAGCAAGAGTAGGGCCTCCCGAGGACAGACGGCCCCCTCTAAGGTCAAAACCCCACTAGGGGGTGCTGATCGTGCTGAAGCACTGACATGACAGGTGATGGCCTATGATGCTAGCATACTTGCTGAGATGAGCAAACAAAACGAGAGAGTGTTCAACATCATTTATGATATGCTCGGTGGTGAGGCTTAGAGTCTAGTGCGTGACTTGGCTGATCCGGAACGGCTGACCTTTGGTCAAAACCCAAAAGAACTGTGGGACAGGTTGCTAGCCCGTTACAAGAAAGCCGACCCAGCTGACATTCAGGATAAGGTGAAGGAGCTGAATGACTTTCTCTTTACTAGTAAGTAGCAGTACGGACCACACCTCCCCCCCCCCCCCCCTTTCCTGTCCCTCTCGCCCCCTTCTTCTTCATTCCCCCCCCCCCCCCCCCCCACACACACACACACGGTCACTGGCAGCCGCTCCCCGCACTCTCTTGCCCCTTGTTTCGAACGGCGGTTTGTCATTCCGCGTTCAATGCAGAAGTTGTGCAATTGTACAAAGCACGAAACGTAGGGCTCTAGCTGGGGGCGCAGCGGGGATGTTAGCTGAAGCTAGTTGGACTTACTGGAAACCCTTGTACCGGGATAAAAAGTTTGTCGCGCTAGAAGCGCTGCTACGTTTACCAAAAAGGCTGTTGTACTTGCAGCCAGGCCATTCCTGCGACGCATGCCCCGCTTGGTTGTATGCAATTTTGAGTAGCCAGAAGCATGGCAAATTTATTAAGAAGGTCCTGCTGGCGGATGGAAAGGCGCTGAACAAAGAAAGTATGCGCTACGACTTTACCCAAGGCGCAGTCCGATTAGAACTGGGATCACAACAGGAGCTGCGCAAACGGTACAAAATGTCGCACGGGCCAGGAAGGCGGCGGAGTCACGTAATTGCCACAGGCCCCCAGGCGGCCTCCCAGACCGAAAGCGAGAGTTAGACAGACGAGCCCGAAAGCAAAAATGAGACGGACGAAGACTCTTTCTCCGGATTTCAGGTCCTGTTGCTACTCGACGAGGACCCCCGGTGGTCCTACTTTGCGGGGGCACTGCCTCTGGCACAGCTGTGGCGCAAATCCTCCGCCGAGGAGCGCAAGCACTGGTTGGAGGCAGTGGAGGAAGGTGACCCGCGCGTATTCTACGAGCCCAGGTTGTGGCGCGGGGACGTGGCCGTAGCTGCGGACTGTGGTACTGACACCCAAGACCTGCTGAGCGCCGCTTGGTGCTTGTCCCCGGCACGTTTTCAAAAGCTGTCCGCGGACGTCAAGCTGGACATTTACAACTTGCTTGGAAAAGAAAAACGCCGAATGATCCTGGTGCATTTCTGGCTGTGCAATACTTTGACTGTGCGCAATAATTCGTGTTTGGAGGTCAGCCAGAACAAGAGCGAATGGCTGCTACAGTGCTTGCCAAACACAGCAGACTTCAAAAACAAAGGATCGGACGAGGGGAAAATGAACTTTCTAAACTTTTGCCAACTACAAGAAAGACTAGAGCCCGACCCCAAGGCTGCTATTAATTTCCCCAGGAAGCCTTGGTGCAACTTTTTGAAGTGGTATAAAACAAAGCCAGGTTTTATTCTCGATCTAGACAACAGGCCAGAGATACAGAAATGTTTGGAACAATTGTGGGCCCAAGCACCCGAAAGCAAAGGTTCGGCCGGGTCGCCGTGGGTCCGCATGGGCCCGACGACGTACGCCCCGCGCTGGTTATTCAACCAAGAGTCACAGCTTATTAGCAGGCTGCGTAAGGTAGCCCAGGCATCTGCTGGCCCGCCGCGCGACCTCTCGCAAACAAGCCTGTTTCGGGAGCAGGCGGACGCCCTACTAAAATGCCTCTCCGGGGCGGTGGGGCTGCTGAGTGGGGCTGTGGCCACGCATGTCAAAAAGCTAATCTCTGAGCCCGTCCTGTTCGTAGCCATGACCTGCAACGCGGTCGAAGTTGCAGCCAGCCGCTCTCTGGCCGGCTGCGTGGCCAAGGCAAAACAAGCGTCTCTATTATCCAGCGACGAGGATGAAGAACCAAAAGCCACTCAATGCACGCCCGCACTGGAACTACCCGCGCACAAGACACAGGCCTGGCTGCGCGTACGCGCCAGCTCCGGGCGTGCTACGGTTGTGGGGAACCCTGCGCCCTACACTTGTGTGATCGACGAGGTGTCACTGATGTCGACCGCGTTTTGCCTGCAAATGCTGCCTTGGAGACGCTGGCACCCCGCCACCAACGCTTCCTCTTCCTCGGCGACGAGGGCCAGCTCCCGCCCATTGGCTACGGGTCTGTCCACTTCATTTTGCGCCAGTTGTTCCCGGGCTCGTGCGCACGGCTGCAGCACGTTCACCGTCGCGAGGAAGGCACCGGCGGGCTCTGCGACGCACAGCTATTGGCGGGCACCCTCCGCACGAGCGACGATGCGCGCGCGCCGTCGCTCGACAACTGTCTGCACTACCTAGACTACCAGACGCCCCACGAAAAAACTCCCTTTGATATGTCTAGGTGGCAGGGCTTCTATGGCAAGCTGGAGGACTGGCACAAGAAACACGGACTGATTGTGAGTCCAGGCTTTTTGGAAAACGAGCTTGCGCCGGGGCTAGTGCCCTTTCCAAGCTGGCAAATCGTGGTTGTGCGTAAGGAAGAAGCTACCCTGCTAAACAGAGGGCTGGCCTGCCTGGCCGGGGCTGAGCCGCGGCTAGACGTCTTTCGGCGACCCCACCAACCACCCGCCTACGCGCTTTATCTAGGTGCCAAAGTGCGACTGGAGTCCAAGGCGTTGGAGCGCGCCAACGAACCAGTGGCGTGCAAACAATGCCTTGATACATTTAAGCAACAAGAAAGGCTGGAGCAACAAAAAGAGGAAGAAGAAGAAGAAAGACTCCAGCAACAGGAACAAGAACCTGTGCGCAAGAGGCGCCGCCAAGAAGACGGACGCCCTCTGCCACCTAACAAAAATGCCTCCTTGTCATCCACGCCCGCGCTTGACGAGGGTTGCCTGCCGCCCGAGGCCACTTTCGTGGCCTACCCAAAGTTTAGCAGCCGTTTCCCTCCCCGTTGCATGATTAGGCAGGAGGTGCGTTGTTTGGGCTACGTTGTACGCATCACCGACGTGGTGTACCACAGGCGCCAAGACAGTGGTTTGGTCTTGGCGAAGGTCGTCGACATTATATCTACCTCCGAACCGCTCTCGCACAGAGGCATTGCGGACGAGGCTTGTTGCTGGGCCTGGCGCGTATCTACTCTGTGGGTCGGCAAGGAACAGGCACAAGAAGACGACGTTGGAAAATACCCCGCCTGGCGTTTTTTTACAGCAAAAGCCAGCACGGCGAAGATGGACTGAGCCTGGCGTTCGCGCAGACCGACATGTGCGTGCAGGGCAATTAGTTTGACACCGTCTACTTGGTGCTGTCACCCACTCCATTCTGCCCGCGAAATTACCACCTGGGCAAGATCGTGTATACTGCGCTGTCGCGCTGCCGCCAGCGCGGCGAGATCTGGGTCCCGCAACGAAACTCGGGCAGCAATTATCCGGCAGATAAGAAACAGCTGTGGACCACCAAAGTCCAGGCCTGGAACAAGGAAGTGCTTTCTATCAAGGCACTGTGCTAACTGGCTTGCCCCGCCTTAGCCTAGCCATGCCTTTAGATTTTTTTGTGTGTTCAGAACTGCAATCATTAGTGTGTGTTATTTCTGTGGCCTGAAAAGAAATTTTGCAAAGAGATTCGTTTAATAATTCTGATTTTAAAAAAGATAAAAAAAAACCATTCTATCTAGAAGAAGTTTCGGTTTTCTTTGTCCAACGCTGCTACAAGAAAATAATGATAGCAGCCAGAGCAAAGACCAGCGGCGACGGCGCTCAAACGTCAACCGCGGCCACCAGGGCGCGCCCTGCTGGCCAGCAGGGCGAGCTGTCTGTGGCCGGTACGGGCGCGAAGAAGAAGCGCGCGAGGCTGGACCGTCTGCCAATCATACAAAAAGAGGTTGGTTCGATGTTGGCCGCGCCGGCGGTCGCCGTAGACAGGGTGTTGTGCGCGGCCGTGCTGACCGTGGTCGTGGAGTTGTGCTGGGCGCACAGAAGCCCCCGGCTGCCGACGCACGCGCTGCCTACTACTGGGACGCGGCCAGGCTCTCGCGCGTGTCCCGCGCCTTCCGGAACGCGACGACCTCACAATCGTCGCCCGCCACGACGTTGGATTGGATGAACAGCCTCGTGTTTTACGGGTTGCTGGGTGGCCAAGAATGGTCCAGCTGGGAGACGGTGAAGCGCGACGTCTTGACTTTAGTCATGGAAGTCCCCTCGCGCAGGCTTCACAAGGGGCCCCGTTACGTCATCCGGGACCTTATGTTGCGGAAACCGTTTGAAGACAGCCCGCGGCTGGCGCCCGACATGGCGCTGCAAGTACTTTCCCAGCGGGTGTGCGACGTCGTGGTGCCCAGGGCGTTCCCCACAGTCATTGAAGCTCAGGTGGCCCTGCAGCTGCTGAAGCAGCGGCGGCGGCGGCATGGGCGGCGCGCTTAGAGTTTACAGCCGAAGGCTGGTGGCTTTGCTGGTTGGCTAACAGTAGAATGTAGTCCAATAAATGCACGTTTATGATTCCACTTCGGGCACTGTCTGTCAAGAAGATGAGCCCGAGGCGATGCGCCTCCCTCCCAACCCCCCACCCCCCCCCCCCCCCCTCCATTCCAAGGCAGGACGCGCGGGGCAGAACTATCAAAGGCGGTTTTCTGGCGTCTCCGACCTCCCCTTTCCCCCTCCATCCATTCTCGCCGCCCACTCCCCCCGCTCGTCTTTTTTTTCCCCTTGTTGTTTACTCTCTCTCAAAGCTTTATTTTTAAACAGGAATGAAACATTAAAGCTTTTTTATTTTGAAGCGGGGATGGAACTTAAAGAATGGTGTCAGACTCATCCTGCAATGTCGGAACGAAACGTTGTCAAGGCTATACAGAAAGCAAATCCTGGGATTGGCGGAACGAGTTATTATGTATTTCGGCTCAAGGATGCCCCACCAACATCACAGCCCGAGGCATTGAGCTCCTGCTTCTTGGTTTGGTACCGATCACCGAAGGACGTCTGGAATGAAAAGAATTTTCTGACAGCGCTGGCTGCTTTTTGGAAATTCGACGTGAACAGAATATGGTCCCTGGACTGGAAGTCCGTTCGTTGCGTGGGCATAGTGGCGGACATTTGTACTAAAGATCCTAACCATCTGCATCTCAAACCAGACCCCGCATTTGCGCTGGAGTCAGCAAAGGTGCTGCCTCTCTTGCAGCAAGTCGTGCAGTACCGAATCCCTGGAATCGTAAGTGTGCATATATACCACCACCAACCCAACTCCTTGGCTCAACGCAGATCCGACCGAGATGTCCAACGCCATGCGTTTAGTCCAAGAGGGTCTCACCAAATGCCTTACCGATCAGGAGACGTATGCAGGCGTCGCTAAGGGAATAGAGGCGGCTGAATGCAATTATGCGCGTGCGTACGTAATAGAACCAGTCCTTCAAAAGTTAATGAAAGTACGAGCCTGGAAAAGGCCGCAATCTGCGAGTGGTCTTTTCAGGCCCGACAGGAGAGCTTACTCCAATAACTGAAATTAAGTTTGAATCCGTAGCGCTGTGCTCTGTAGACACGCTGTCACCATCACCATTGCGATTTCTTGCTGTGCCACATGGAGCAAGACTATAATCTTGTGCAAATATCTTCGTATGGCGGTTTCTATGGGGTTATCGGTTGTATGCTCGGGGACAAGGCTGACGTTATGAACGGGCAGCAGTCCGCCTCCCCTCTCTTCGACAAGACCATGAAGTACATAGACAAGAAATGCAAAGGGCGCTGGGGACAACGGAAGAAACGGGGGAGTTTCTTAAAGACTGCGCGAAATACGCAAAAATTGTTCGCGACCGTGAAGTCACCGAACGTAAAAAAGACGCCGAGCTATGGAGCAAGGAGCTGTCTTTTACCCAAAAATTCAGCGAGAAATACTTTGGGGTTACCTTAAGCTTAGATCGCCTCGGACAGAGTCCCGACAAGTTGTGGCAGGACTGGTCCGCCATTGCACTTAGTTTTAGATCCACTTTGGGGCTTTTGCAGCCCTCTTTCTTGATTGCACTGGCGCTGGATCGAAGCAAAGCGACGGCGAAGGAAAAGGGGACGGGAGGCAAAGGACAGAGGAGGGCCGTGACTATTAGAACGCAATATTAAAAGGATTTTTTTAGAACAGCAAAGTAATCTCTTTACCTCCCAGAAGCGGAGCCGCACGCGCACGTAGAAGCTATTGCAGGTTGGCACGAACGCTTGAACAAAGCCCTGCAGACTGACTAGATCCACGCCCTCCATTTTGCACCAAAATTCAGAAATAAATGCTACTTTTTAACAAAAAAGGAAAACGACAGAACTTCAAAAACTTGTGTACTTCTCTCTAGTGTCGCGGCCATCACGCGACATCCTTCGCCCACTTTCCTTCCTGTTGTGTGTGAGAATGTGCGCTCACCACTCCAGCTCGGCGCGTCGTTTTGGCGAAAAAGCGGACGTAACATTCTTCTTTTTCTGTCCTGCAATTCCCTTCACTGCCTTTTGTCAGGAGTGGCTTTCTTGGCTTGTTTTTTTCAACGTAGACGTCAATACCCTCGACAGTAGCGCGCCGGGGGGTCCCAGCCCCGAGCGGGCAGCAAATGTTCCAGCAGCAAATGTCGCATGCCGCACAGCCCCGAGTACTCGCGCAACATCAGAAAAGCACTCCTGTACCAGTCCAAATTTGTCTCCCAAACGGTTCACGCAAGCCGGGTCGACAGCTGGCGCGGCTGCAGGATAAAAGAAAACAGTTTTTTTGTTTCCTTGCACGAATCTTGGGAAATAAGTTTTGACGGTCCTTGGCTTTTTTGTTTTTTACTGTTTCTTTTCCTCCTCCGGTTGCTCGTCTTCTGCGTCTGTTACAATGACCAAGTGGGAGTGCAGAATCTTGAACCGTGCAATAGCTGAGCTTTTAAGTCTGGCGCAAGAGACAATACCTGGGTGTTTTAGCCGCCTGAGGCGAGCTACGTGTTGAAATACACTGTCATCAAGCTGTTCACAATCGTCTAACGTCAGATGTTCGAGCTTAGGCATTTGTAGATAGTTTTGAACCCCGGCAGAAGTAAGGTTTGCCCATCCTAGATCCAGTCTCCGCAGATCTTGTAGGTGCTGCAATAGTCCTACCGCAGCATTAGTGAGTTGGGTGCAAGCATAGAAGCTTAAAACTTGCAGTCCGCTCGGAAGATTGGGAAGGTAGGCCTCATTAACATTGATGCATCCTTCCAGGCCCAGATACCGCAACTTGTGCAAGGCCCACAAATAGTGGAACCCCGTGCCGGTGATACTAGTACACCTGCTTAGAAATAACTTATCCAAACATTTTAGCGGGCGCAGGTGCCGGAGCCCCTCATCGGTTAGAAATCTATTTCCTCCCAGGTCTAGGGTTTGCAAATTGGTCAGGTTGGATAGCGGGCTCAGCGACTGGTCGCCGAGCTGGCAGCTGGAGAACTTCAGCTGTTGTAGCTCAGTGAGAACAAAGGAATCGGCCAAGGTGGGGGGGTCACTTTTTCCTAAATTTGTAATGACAAAAACATATATTTTCACAACATTCAGGAAATCGATAGAAATCATTTACCTAATTGAGCAATGTATTAAAATGATATTGAAACATGTTTTTATTGATCGGAAGTCAGTTGGACTTCACCTCCGGAGGTGTGTCGGAACCGGTCCAAAACCATGTATTTTACATATTTTTCTATCATTTCGTACTGCCGGAACGGATTGCATTGATCTAAATGATTGGTCCTTGCTTTTACAATGCTTACTAATCGTTTTGCGCTTTTTTTCTATTTAATTTATCATTTCCCTTTCAACAGACTTGAGAAAAACTGACTGAAACAGGAGGGAAAGGGGGGGGGGGTGACAGCAAGGACTGACAAAGCTGTCCGATGACGAGCTTCACGGAATCCATGCTCACAAAGAAAGGAGAAGCTGTGCTGATGAATTCTAAGCTATTATTTATTATTATTATTGCTTTGCTTGCCTCCACACTTAGGAAAAACATGTGACATAGCGATGTGTGTGTGTGTGTGTGTGGGGGGGGGGGGGGGGGGCGGGGGGGAAGGGATGGGGGCATGTCTGCACAAGGTTCCGCTCGATGGCGCCCAGCCTAATTTTGCCTGTTTCTTTTTACTTTCTCCAAATTGTCTAAAACAAAAAATGTTTTGAGATTTGAATTCGATTCGACTTCTAGCCACAGAGCTATCGCCCTGCGCACCACGCAACACACATGTAAAACAGCTCAAGACAACTATGTCAAAGAATACATGCGCAAAACATTCCATACAACAAGCAAACACCTGCAATCAGGGCCAAAGAAGCAAACGGTCAGTGTCGCAGCGCCATCGACGCTAATGCAAACTCAAACCAATTCGATTGCGATGGCGAACTGACCGGCGTGCCGTCCGGGGACGTAAAGACGCGGGCGGGGGTCAAGTGTGCATACTTCGCCTTCACTCCTCTTCTTTCCTTCTTCCTATTGCTCTTCCTGCTTCTCTTCTTCTTTTTATTTTTAGGCTTTCTGCTTTCATAATCGGACTGTGACTCACTGGAGCTGTCACTGTCGCGCTCACTATTGCTGTCAGACCCTGACTCACTGAAACTATCTTCCTCGTCGCTCGTGTCCTTCTTTCTATTTTCCTTCTTTTTCTTCTTCTCCTTTTTCTTCTTTTGCTTCTTTTCCTGCTTTTTCTTCTTTCTTTCAACTACGTCTTCCTTTTCCTTCTCTTTCTTCTCTACGATCATTTCGTTCCAACGCTTCTCTCTCTCGTCCATCATCTTCGTTATTTCTTTCCTGTGGTCTTCCAGGGTCTTGGCGAGTGAATCCTGGTTGGGGACAGCGCCGTTCTGTTTGAAAACAGCAAAAAACTAACAGTCTCTCCTTAAGAAACCTTACTTGAACAATGTGTATATGGGGGGGGGGGGCTCTGAAATTATTGATGCATAATGGATATGATATGAGTGCAAAGAATGGAAGAGGGACTTGGGGTTAGGTTAATGCAAGGAAAGAAAGAGACAACAACAGACAAAGACCGCCGGAGGGGACTGGCAGGGCGTTTGTTTTGCCGGGCCTACAAGAACAGAACAAAATCCATGTCGCCAAAACAGACGACCCATAGTAATACAGGTGGGCTTGGGGCCAGGGGTCTTCTTCTTGGGAGGCTTGGGCTTCGTCGGTTGCTCCTCCTCCTCCTCCTCCTGCTCCTGCTCTGACTCTTCTGTATGCAAACATTCCAAAAGTTTACAGCATGCTAGAGAACTCAAGACAAGGAAGGCAGTGATGAAGCACAAGAGACATGACATATTACCGAGCTTTGTCTTCTTGGAGGGCTTCTCGCCGCCTGGCGTAGGTAGCGGGGTCTTTCTCTTGCCCTTCCCCTGCCTGTCCGCCTGGGCCAGCAGCAGCTGCTTTGACTTCCACTTGCGCAGTATTGGAGGTTCAGTCGGGTTCCCGACGTAAGGGAGAAAAAGCTGCTTCGTAGCCGTATCAAAATCCAGGGTCGACTTCGGTAGACGGCGGGAGTTCTTAAGATTGAAGTAATAAAAATTAAGAAACTGAAGCTCCAGCGCATTAGCCTTACCGTCTCCGGTGGTATCCACCTCTCTCACAGCCAAGATGTGGCGTTGGGAACCTCATACACATACACACAATTGCATCGTCAGACGAAGATAGAATCACCAAAGGACCAAGCAAACGAATGATAGTTCAAGATACCTCGCTTTACTAACGAGGGGGGCTTCTTGCGCCAGTCGGGTGGGAAGGTGATGGCAATCCTGCACAAAAACCTCATTGAAAAACGCAACAAGCAACTGAAGTTCTACCCAGGAGCGGAGCGCGAAATCTCTCCCTCCGAAGTCTCGATTTGGGTGGAAGCCTTGAGATGGAAGTTGGAATACTTCGTCAACTCCACGTTCAGCAGCACTGCGCTCTCCCGCACCTTCCCGTCATCCGTAAAGTGCCGGAATAACAAGCTGTTATAGATATGTATATGTATATGTAATATAATATAATATAATATAATATAAAGAGAAAGAGAGAGAGAAAGAGAAAGAGAAAGAGAAAGAGAGAGAGAGAGAGAGAGAGAGAGAGTCTCAGAGAGAGAGAGAGACAGAGAGAAGGAAAGAGATGTCATTGTATATGTATACATCTGTATGTCTATGTATGTATGAGAGATGACCAGTCCTCCCATGGTTTTCCAGACAAGAACTGGAAGGTGTTTTTCGTCGCCCAAATCCGAACCTTCCCAGCCGGCACTGGGGGCAAGTTGTCTGTCTCTGCCTTCGTTGCCGTCGTGGTGGTTGTAGTCGTTGTTGTTGTTGCTGTTGCCGTGGTCGTTGTTGTTGTCGTCGTGGTCGTGGTTGTGGTCGTTGTTGTTGCTGTCGTCGTGGTCGTTGTTGTTGTTGTCGCTGTTGTCGTCGTCGTCGTGGTCGTTGCTGTTGTTGTTGTCGTCGTCGTGGTCGTGGTCGTTGTTGTCGTTGTCGTTGTCGTCGTCGTGGTCGTTGTTGTTGTTGTTGTCGTTGCTGTTGTTGCTGTCGTTGTTGTTGTTGCTGTCGTTGTTGTTGTTGTTGCTGTCGTTGTTGTTGTCGTCGTCGTTGCTGTCGTTGTTGTTGTTGCTGCTGCCTTCTTTTTGACTTCACCTTTCTTCTTCCCTTCTTTCTTCTTGTCCTTCTTCTTGTCTGCCTTCTTTTTCTTTGTGGGGGTTGGGGGGTTTTGATTTGCGGGGTCCTGTGGTTTCAAGAAGGAGGTCGGCCGTCTGTCTCGCTTGGGAGCAGTGGCCCCCGTGAGACCGTCCTTCCAGGGCGTGGGGGAAGTCTTGTTGAGTAGCCCTTTGGGATTCCAGGTGTAGACATGCCCTGGCGCTAATTCGTCCAAGTCCTGCTTACCCAGCTCGTACTTTTTGCGCACTTCGTCTGAAATGACGACAGTTGCAAAGGGTTTGATGGACGCATCGTCGGTAGCACCGTTGATGGTGAGAAACAGCTCCCCACGACGGTTCTTGCGAATCGTCTGCAGCGTTACAGCAACGTTGCTAGTTGCTGCTTGCTTACTTTTTTGGGGCATCAGAACGCTCGGGGGCTCGAACACACGAGGTTGCAACCGCTAGGATGCACCTGTTCAAGTGCAAGACAGTTCAAAAGTGAACAGAGCTGGGGTTGTTTGAAAGTGCAAGGGAGGGAACCGTTGAAGTGGCATGTTTCCCGCGCCGCCAGCCTGGCCAGTGCAGTTTTCTGGGTCGGCCGATACAAAAACGCAAGCAACACCCATACTTTCTGCAGGTATCCCAGCCAAGCGAAAGCGAGATATGAGCTGCAAATATATATCCGTGTCTTTCCACATCGTGACTAGAGCCGGAATGCAAATGGAAGCTTTTTTGCCCGATGTTTTGTGACGAAAATAATGCAGAAAATTTTCCCATTAACGACCTCATACGTACTGCAAAATGATTAGAACATGGGTCCTGGATAAGCACTTCATGTTTGCAGTGAGTTAGTTCATGCATCCGACTTATAATCTTCAAATTTTTTGGAAATTCCTGCCGAGGCACTCGGTTTCTGTGACGTTCTCCCTCCTGGGCTTATAGCAGTTGGTCGGACATGATTTTCAAATTTTTTGGCAGAGGTTTCTTTGCGTGCAGTCTAATATAGACTGTGGAAATGTGATTCCGGCTCAAGTTGCGTGTGGGAAAGAGCCGGAAAGCTATTCTTAGCTCCGTGGATAGCTTTCTTCTTGTGAACAACATGCATGAATTTTTCGTGTATGGTTTCTGCACTCAAAATTTTCCGCAGTAATTTCAACAAAGCAAGCTATCTCTAGAGCGCGCAGTATGTTTCCGGGTCTTTCCATTGCCTGACTTGAGTCGGAAACATATTTCCTCGCTCTATCTTTTGCTTCTTGTCAAGCAGTGGATGCATGAATTTTTCAAACATTTCCACCATTTTTTTTCAAAACTTTCCGCAATCATTTCACCAAAGCAAAGCTATCTCTAGAGCGCGCAGTATGTTTCCGGGTCTTTCCATCCCCTGACTTGAGCCGGAAACATATTTCCACGCTCTATCTTTTGCTTCTTGTCAAGCAGTGGATGCATGAATTTCTCGCCTCTCTCGCTCTCTCCCCCCCACCCCCCCCCCCTTTCTCTCTCTCTCTCTCATTCCTCTCTCTCTCTCTCTCTGAGACTCTCTCTCTCTCTCTCTCTCTCTCTCTCTCTCCTCCCTCTCCCTCTCTCTCTCTCTCTCTCCTCTCTCTCTCTCTCTCTCTTTTTCTCGCCTCTCTCTCTCTCTCATTCCAAAGTGTTATATTTATGTGTACGTACCATATTCATATTGCGCTTATGCCATCATACCCAAACGCCGTCATTTTTTTTTAAGCACGCGCGAAACATCAGAAAATGCTGTTTTTTTTCTAATGCATATTTTCCTATGCAACAGCACTTAGAAAAATTCGTAATATGTACATGTACATGATTACTTATTCATATTGCGCTTATGCCATCATACCCAAACGCCGTCATTTTTTTTTTAAGCACGCGCGAAACATCAGAAAATGCTGTTTTTTTTCTAATGCATATTTTCCTATGCAACAGCACTTAGAAAAATTCGTAATGTGTACATGTACATGATTACTTATTCATATTGCGCTTATGCCATCATACCCAAACGCCGTCATTTTTTTTTTTAAGCACGCGCGAAACATCAGAAAATGCTGTTTTTTTTCTAATGCATATTTTCCTATGCAACAGCACTTAGAAAAATTCGTAATATGTATATGTACATGATTACTTATTCATATTGCGCTTATGCCATCATACCCAAACGCCGTCATTTTTTTTTTAAGCACGCGCGAAACATCAGAAAATGCTGTTTTTTTTCTAATGCATATTTTCCTATGCAGCAGCACTTAGAAGAATTCGTAATCTGTACATGTACATGATGTACTACTAGGGTAGCTACAGCATCAACCCGCCGCGAGATGTTGCGCGCAGGCAAGGCTCCCGTCTACGTGGGGCCTACGGAGGATGGATATGGACTGTTCTGTGATGTTCACGAGCTACCTGCCACTTATTCGTTGGGACTGTTACATCCAGGTGGAAGGCTAGTGGGAACTGCCAACAATGCGCATACGCAGCATTTCACTATGCGGACGAGCCGTGGGCTGCAGGCAGGCATGCACCCGATTGACAACATCAGCACATCGGCTAGAAACGCAATGCACCTTATCAATAGCGCAGCGCGTGGCTTTCAAAGCCAACCGGCCGCGGCCGAGGACGTTCGATTCAACGCTAGGGTGAGCAAGGGTAATGCGTTTGTGACGCTCTCACGTGCGGTGGGCAGAGACGCAGAGATTTTGTTGAACTACACCCCCAATCCTCATTTGACATTCACGACCAGCCCCAAAATGGCGTATCCTGAATGGATGCAAAAGGTAGCCTCCAGAAGGGAAAGAATACCTGTATGGTCACTAGAAACTGAGGAAGGTTGCATTTATTTTATTGTGCCTGAGGAGGAGCATCCTATACCTCTGAGATCTGTATCCTTGGCACAGAATGAGAAGCAGGCTCTACTGGCTTCGGTAGCTGACGGGTTGGACTTACCATCGCTGTCCCGATCGTTGTCATTGCGTCTCGATCAGAAGGAGAAGCTCTTGGACTCTGTCTTGGCGCCTTCGGACATACCATCGCTGTCCCGATCGTTGTCATTGCGTCTCGATCAGAAGGAGAAGCTCTTGGACTCTGTCTTGGCGCCTTCGAAGACACTGAAGAGGGAAGATTCTGACATTACAGTTATTGCTCGAACATCATCCGTGCAGTTAAAGACGGAGGATTCTGACTTTACCTACATGGCGCGACAATCGAGCTCAACGGACACTGTCGATCCTGCATACCTTCTCAGAGACGTAGGGCTGCCTCCACCTCTAGAGGACGCGGTTGTTCCTTCTCCCCTTTTACCACAAGAAAACGAATCCGATTCGACTGTGTTTCCTCCTGAGGAGGACGCAACTGAGACTGCCGTGCCTGCCCCGGAAGATGAGTCGACTGAGGTTGTGTCTGAACAATCTGATCGGTTCGCATTCTTGTCGCACACAGGACGATGAGCCTCCTGCATTAATCGATGAAGAGTTCACACCCACAGGAATCCCGGTATGATTGTATCTTTGTATCCACTGATTGCAGCTTATCCATGGTGTGTCTTTCCCAGGAGTGGATGACTGAGGAGCAAGCGGCCGATATGGAGGCAGAGGCGCGGGTCCTGGGTACCGGGGAGGAATACGAAACACCTGACGGAGAGACTGCGCGCGATTGGAACATGGAGGATCTGCACTCTTCAAACGAACCGCTGTTTCAGCTTATGGTGCTGAATATACCGAGGATGAAGCGGAAACGCCGACAGCCAACACGTCCTTATAATAGGATAACGCGACCGGTTGGCGCCATCAGGCAGCAGCGACCCAAAGCGTTCGGCAAGCAGCTTGGCATGACGTATGCGGAGCTGGACCATCATGTCAAGTCATTCTGCTGCGCAAAGTGGAAGTGTTACTCCTTTTTGAACACGCTCGACGTAATGGATGCTCGTGCTAAGATTTGTTGTATTTCATTGAGCGAGCTTTACACATGGGTTGTTGGTCAGCTTGAGGCATTCCAGACCAACAAGGGAACCTTTCAATACTTGTATCAAACTGAGGAGGTATGCAGAACCGCGTGGCAGCGGATCCATGGGGTCGGGGATGCGATTGTTAAGAGGGCCCACAGAATGCTCGCTTCTGGTACGAAGGTGTTTGCGAAGTCGTCCACGCCCTATCCTGAGGTCTCGGACATTATCTGCGTGTTACTCTGCGAGAAGTTTGGAGAATCGCCAGAGATCTGTAGCGACGGGCTCTGGAAATTGCAGACCATGGCAGCGGACGCTGGAGTGCAAGAATACGTCATTGGGCACTGGAAAGAAGCTTGCGAGAGGCTTGGTGCATCCCCCCGAGTGGACAGGAATCGGCCTCCTGATCGGAAGACCATCGACATATGTTGGCGACAGGATTACAAGCACGTCAAATTCATCCGAGGTACCATCGCGTTTCAATTTGCTAACGAGCGAGAAAAGACAGTCGGCTTCTTGACAATGTTGGTCTAGATGGGGACTTTGCTAAAGACGAGATCTGCACAGAACTAGCTGCGGAACATGCAAGGGGCTTCAAGTCCGAGGCGGAGGCCCAGGACTGGCGTCGCCGTAGTCGGCTGCATCATAAACTGCAACGATCCAACAGGATCTCGATCATGGGAAGAAAGAAAAGTGCACCCAATGATCCTCATTCATTGATCCTATCAGCAGACATGAAGCCACCGGTCAAGGTCCCGTCCTGCCGCCGTCTTTCCAAGGACTTCAAGAAGAAGTTTGTTCTGCGCCTCTGTGTGGGTATGGCGACTTGTTACACCACAGACACTCATTTCATTGTTTCGTATCTGGAGGGAGCCATTGCCAAAGGGGTCAACGCTAACATTACGATGCTGGCAGCCCTTGTTCACTGGGCTACATGGAATCCCGCAACCATGGCTTCGTGGAAGCTGTTTTTCGAATGGGACGGTGGCAGTGAGAACACAGCCTGGCCGTTGCTTGGGTACTGCTGCAAGATAGTGGACGAAGGCGTCAAAGGTTGGATCGAAACCCACCGCAATCTCAAAGGGCATGGACACGACGGCGACGATCAAGACTTTCGTGTCATGGATATGGGATGGAAAAGTAGCTTTTTCACCACCAACCTAGCCCAGGCACTCCTGAAGCTTCTGTTGGCGTTCAAGAGCAAGAGGGAACGCTACGTGCTGCTGGTTCTGACCTGCTGCTATGACTGGCAAAAGTATTTCGCCCCTTGTATGAACAAGTTCTTCAAGCAGTACTCGAAGCCGTTGGCCTGGCGTATTCGCAAGAGGGGCCCGAACGAGCTGCCTACGGCGGAAGTCAAGACGTGGGTAATACTATCCATCAACCTGCTTACCTACCTACCTATCGATCAATGTATTTACCTATTTGCCCGGCTAAAAATATATTGCTTATTTACATGCAGGGCGATGTCCAGCCGGAGTGGCATGGCGAGGGCGACGACGTCCAGGGCGCTCCGCTCAGCATCTACGTGAGGCGTCCCGGTATGAAATCATTGCTTCACTGTTATGTGTTGCCTGGATTTTCCATGATGTGCTATACGTTTCTGTGGTATATTGCTTGCAGAGCAAGCTATGCCCCCGAAGCTTCCTAACGGGATGTTTGCAACACCCCGCCTCAAGAAGGACATCCGAGCTTTGGCGAAGAAGTACTTGAGCCGGGAGGAGATTGACTGGATCGAGGAAATGCTCGCGAAGAACAATTTGACTCGCCTGCACATCGACGGTGACTATCTGCAAGGCAATCTCCCGGGCAAGCCTGCCCACATGTCGTGCGTTGACGCGAAGGGCAAAGAGTGGCGTGTCGAATTTCGTGTCTTGGATGAGCTGCCTCAGAATTTGTGGGAGCTACCACCGGATCGCAAGGCGAAGGTCGATGCCCTCACTCTTCTCACCGAGGAAGAGCGACTGAACCTTCCCAGAACTTACTTCTGTAATAATCAAGCCCCACCAGCGCACCCACGGTGGGTTGGTGGGAGAGAACTTACTCCGGAAGAGCGGCGGGCTCAGGATCTGATGATTGCAGCTGCTCAAGCTCCGTGGAAGAAGATCGACGCCCTTCTGAAAGGGGCTGAGAACAAGGAGTCGTTTGCAGCCAGCCAAATGGTTGTAAAGGAGTTGAAGAGTTGGCTGATGCAGCACGGCGTGGCCACGCAAGACAGAGACAGGAAGGCTTTCAAGAAGGCCGATCTTGTGGAACGCGCCTGGTCGCACTTTCAAGACTGTGATTGCGGCCTCGAACAAGATGACGATCCTCCTCCACCTGTTCCTCGTCCTCTTCCTCGTCCTCCCTCTTTCTTCTTCTGCCTCTTTTTCTTCTTCTTCTTCTTCTTCTTCTTCTTCTTCTTCTTCTTCTTCTTCTTCTTTCTTTCTTTCTTCTTTCTTTTTCTTCTTCATCATCATCATATTTTTGATATTGTAATTCATGCTCGTACCATGTACGTAGGCGGTTCAGAAGCAGATGTAGTTGAAGGTGCTGGTCGCGGTCGTGGCCGTGGCTGTCGTCGTGGGCGCGGGCGCGGACGTCGGGCTGCGGGTGCCCAGAGAGGCCGCGGAGGACAGAAGCGAGCACGCAGCGGGGCAGTATCAGGGGAAGCTAAAAGTGAACCACCGCGTCGTCGTCAGCGACAAGAGGAGGCCGTTAACGAAGAACCAGGCCCTGATCCTTGGGTCTGTAAGTCGTGTCGTTTTTTCAACGAGGAAGGGGGCCCCGAGTGTATTTTATGCAGATGGCCTACCGACCTAGATTCGGATGTCTCCAACACATCTTCGTTGTCTTCTGAAGACAGTCCCATCCTCAGGGAGTAGCCGCCTTCAGTGAATGAAGGTTTGTTTCAACCTTGCACATGTATGATCAGTTTGCAATCATTTGTATCATAACATGTACGTAGCTCATCTTGTTTCTAGCTTGCAGGAGCGCTTTGTTTTCTCAGGGAACACCACGTGTTTGTAGATTTGAATTCAATTCGACTTAATTTGATTCCCCCCCCCCCCCACCCGTTTTTTCTCAAGTCTTTTGAAAGGTCGTTTTTCTCAAGTTTATTGAAAGGGAAAGACTCAAGTAAAGAGAAAAAAGCGCAACACGATTAGTAAGCATTATTAAAGCAAGGATCACTCATTTCATTCAATCCACTTAACTTGATTGTCGTTTGATCTTCTGCTGACATGCCCCCCCCCCCCACACACACACACACATCGCTATGTCACATGTTTTTCCTAAGTGTGGAGGCAAGCAAAGCAATAATAATAATAAATAATAGCTTAGAATTCATCAGCACAGCTTCTCCTTTCTTTGTGAGCATGGATTCCGTGAAGCTCGTCATCGGACAGCTTTGTCAGTCCTTGCTGTCACCCCCCCCCCCTTTCCCTCCTGTTTCAGTCAGTTTTTCTCAAGTCTGTTGAAAGGGAAATGATAAATTAAATAGAAAACAAGCGCAAAACGATTAGTAAGCATTGTAAAAGCAAGGACCAATCATTTAGATCAATGCAATCCGTTCCGGCAGTACGAAATGATAGAAAAATATGTAAAATACATGGTTTTGGACCGGTTCCGACACACCTCCGGAGGTGAAGTCCAACTGACTTCCGATCAATAAAAACATGTTTCAATATCATTTTAATACATTGCTCAATTAGGTAAATGATTTCTATCGATTTCCTGAATGTTGTGAAAATATATGTTTTTGTCATTACAAATTTAGGAAAAAGTGACCCCCCCACCTTGGCCGATTCCTTTGTTTGAGGCTCTCCAGAAACCAAATACTAACCAGTTGGCCGAGAAAGCTAAGATCTAAGTAAATCAGGCTTGTCAGGCCGGACAATCTTGCTAAGCCTTGCTCCGTCAATTGGTTGCAATCGTGAAGGGTGAGCCGCGTTAAATTCCGCAGACTGCCCACCGCGGCAAGCGCGTTGTTCGTGATACTTATGCAGCTATACAGATCCAAGGTCTGCAATTCAGTTAAGGGCGCCAGCCAGTTGAGGTTCGTGAGCGTGCCGCACCCACGCAGGCTGAGCTGCCGCAGGCAGCCACCGGCGGTCGCGACCGTCAAGGGTGTAGTTAGGAACGGGTTGTGTCGAGTAAGAAACAACGTGCGCGGCTTGACTTTGCTCAGGTAAGCGGCCAGCGCTTCGGAGCTGACTCCCTGGCAGCGATTAAGGCTTAGCCAACGGTCGCACCAAGCCCCTCCGGTAAGCGAGCCAGCGCTAGCTAAACCGTCTTCCTTGGTTTCTAGCGCAGGCCGCCGAGATCCCAGCATCTGCAGCCCCTTGACCTCCGCTGCTTGTTCGAGGTCGTCGTCCACAATATCGGAAAGCAAGAGGCTGTGTACGCAAGTGCCAGCGGCCTGCATCTGTGCCAGGACCAAGAGCCTGTCCACCGGCAGCTTTTTGTCAATCGTAACGCTAGCGATTTCGCGCCATTCAGCCCACCTTGCGGGTGGGATGGGCGCACTGTCCGCGCCGATCTTCAGGCTCGACCATCTTGGGGGGCGCGGGATTGCCTGGGCCCTCCTGCACACCCACACCCACACCGCAAACAGCCAAGCAGGGCTGTCGGACACCAGAGGAAAGACCACTTCCCAAACGTCAGCGGGCAGTTCCAAAAGGTTGCAAACGGACCGCGCGGGCCCCTCAATACCCCGGGCGGGCGCCTGCGCGTGGATATTCTGGCGAACTCGGTTGTTTCCTTTTTTCTTTTAATACATATTTGCAAACAAAAAAACCATTTTCCCCCAAGCACCCGAGGCATGGGGGGAGGGGCAAGACCCCTCGATCGCCAGATCATCCACTTTCTCCCAAACCCGCTGCTCGCTCTTTTTTTTTTTTACTTCCCTCTCCCTTCCTGCCCTCCCGTCTTTCTGTCGTCTTTTTAGTAACATTTGCGCATCTTGCTACGTCACGACAAGCTGCACATAGAAAATATTATTGGGAAAAATTTTACCTTGAGCAAGGTAAAGTTTGGTGGGTCACCGATCACAACCAAATATTAAGTTAGATGGAAGTGTCAATTATAAATCAATTTAAACACCATAATTATTAATTCATTAAAATAAGATTATATTACTGACTTGTTTATTAAAGTTAAAGTTGAAATTGACAGTTATTAGTATTGAACTCCAAGACTAGCCTTAGTTTTGAATTTTTCAATCAGAAATGAGGTTTCACGTACTTTTTTTAATAATTATTAATTTGAACAACCGGATGTTGATAATTATGATAAGACAATTAAAACTAACAAGAATCAATTATTTTTTCTTACTTTTTTCAAAACTGGGATTAGGAACGGAATTTGTCTTGTCGTAGGTCTGGTCGAGAAATAACTTTTCGCTTGCCTGTAATCGGTCCTTCATTTGGTAAATTCGAGGTCGCGATCGCTGTTGGGGCAGGATGGGAATCTGCAGGTGTCGATTTGGAAGCAGGAGTTGAGTTTTCCGATTGAGAGAAAGCTTCTTTCAGTTGGTGGTATTTGTGGGCAAGTACACGTCGTTTTTGTTCCTCCTCACTTACTCTAGCTTCCAATATTTTCTTCTGTTCTGTCAGTTTACGCTCAAATTCATGTTCCCTACTCTCAAATTCCTGTTGCAAAGCTTCCTGCTTCGAAGCGAGTGCGAGCATGCATGCATCCCTTCGACAACCTTCTCAAGTTGAGACTCCCGGACAGTGGCTGAAACAGGCAAACACTCAGGGTCAGCGCTTTGGTTTTCAGATTGATCGTTTGTTCGGGTGTTTTTGAATGTTTTTCTAGAAGAAGGAATGAGCTTCATGTGCAGTCGGCCACCGTCATCCGCTGCCAGCATGTTTTTGTACGCTTCATCCGCAACAGTAATACGTTGGTCCGCAGCTTCAATCAAATTCAGGGGAGGGAGTGAAGACGCCTCCACAACACGAATGTCGACTGTCAAAGCACTTATTTTGAGCTGCCCTGGCCTGCCAACCATGCCGGCTTCGTGCTCACCAATTACGCGAACGCCATCATCTTTTCCCCTAGTGGCTAGAAAATTTTCTATCCATTCACTTCGATCCTCTCCCTTTATGAGTAAGGGATGTCGCA
>WBZZ01003596.1:302500-312500 GCA_019918135.1 Paulinella micropora
TCCAAAATAATAATAATAATAATAATAATAATAATAATAATAATAATAATAATAATAATAATAATAATAGGCTTCCTCAGACTATAGCATCAGATCCAGATCCTGGACATGTGCCTCCATTGGGTCACCGGGGTCAGCCGATCCCAACGCATTGTCAGAACACCAAACAGACATAGCAGCAACAGCAACAGCAGGGGCAGATTGGGGCTGTGAAGTGCATGAAGAGCTAGATGCGAGGGTGTTAGCTGAAGAGAAGAACTCGGAGACACTACGCTGCGCTCCCGAACCCCTCTCTCTAGCCAGGACGTCCACACTGCGCGGACGGCCGCGCCGCGCAACATCAACGTCACTTGGGGGAGAGGGTGGGACAGAAGCTGATGGAACTTCAGTGAGGTCAATCACCTCCTCGCCCCCATCCTCCACCCCAAGCTCCTCCCTTTTACCCTCCCTAGCAGACCAACACTCAGACACATATGATCCAAACAACACATCCAACTTTGGAGGGGGACGCAACGCTGTAACCCCTAACAACGCAGCAAGCCTAAAGTTACTGCGGAAGCGCGACTTCCCCTGAAAAAACTTACAAAACAATCGTGATTGATCCACAGGCGACATATCATCCCAACCCTGCCGCACAGAGCCCTCCCGCTCCCGCCCAAGCAACACATCCTCCACCACAACCTCACCGCCTACGACCTCACCACCCTCCTCACTCCCTCCATCCCCCTCAGCACCCCCCACAGCCATGCCACCGAGCCTCTGCATACTCAGCAACAGCTGCTTACGTCTCCCCTCATGCATGGGGCAAACCCATAAGAAGTGCGCAAGGGACTCATTGACATCATCATGACAACAGAAGCAGCGAGGGGACATGCCACTGACCAACTTGCTGCGGTACAACCGAAGGCGGTTGTTGCAGCTGAGCAACCTTCTCCGAAGCAGATTATAATGCGCATCATCAAGGGCTACCCATCTTGGGAACTCCTTAGTTCCAAAGACTTGTCTTAGGATGACTCGCAGGCCATCAGTAAGATCGCTGCCTGCCTCTCGCTTGTCCCACATCAGTTGCTGCACCATCTTGACGTCCTGCTGAAGGGCCCACTTGTCCACAGCCCTCGAGGTCCTTCTCTGAGCTATTTAGGAGCTCCTGAAGCCCTTGTTGTAGATCCATTGAGTCCCTGATAGCGCCTTCGGCCTCCGCAGTCCAATCGGATTTGACTTGAGATGCGATGACAGGAAATCGCTTCTCCGGTAGAACACGCAGCCGTCCATAGAACTTCAGTTGCGCCGCCCGCCGCAAACGCTCCGCACTCAAAGAGCGCGCCAGAAAGAGTGTAATCCACTTGCTTGTCTTAGGGCTGATGCCGAGAATCATCCTCATGGGGCGCAGCATTGCTGCCTCCAGCTTGGTGAGCTGCGATACGGGGGCACGCCAGACATCGAAGGCGTACTTCAGCTTGGCCCCCACAAGTTGATTCCAGCACATAAGACGATACCTAGCTTGTATCTCACCTGCACACCACAAAGAGTACCAACCTGCGGTGGCGACTTCAGTGACACGCGTAGCCCGCAGGGCCTGCTCCTTCCACTTCAGGTCGTCGGTGATAACCACTCCCAGGTACTTGTACTGACTGGTGACACAAAGCTTCTGGCCGCGAAACCACACCACGGGCTCACCTCGCTCCCTGATACTTGGTCGTTTCGCCTTGCTCGACGTGTAAACGGGCATGATTTCCGTCTTGCCGGGCTTCAAGTTGACTTCCAGCCGGTAATCTTCCGCGAACTTGGCCACAACATTGACCATCTTCTGGAGCTCGGTGCGACTGTGAGCGATGAGGGCCACGTCGTCCGCGTATAGAAGTGCCTTGATGTCGTTCAGCCGCTTCACATCCGTGATCTTGAGGGCACTCGCCAGCCGATCACACAGCTCATCCATAAAGACGTTGAAGAGTGTAGGAGAGAGAGGGGACCCCTGTTGGACGCCTACACCCTCCAGTACTTCGGGGGTGAGTGCTCCATCAACTAGCACTTGCGACGAAGTCTGCTCGTAGCACCTGCGTAGCGTGCGCCAGAACTTGCCCCTTACACCCAGCTTCCAGAGCCTCTCAAATAGGCCATCTCTCCAAACAGACGGGAAAGCCTTGCGTAGATCGACGAACAGGACATACGACTCCCGCTTCTGCTGCTGACGCCCCTTCAACCTCTGCCAAAGGGTAAAGACCTGATCCGTAGTGCGACGCCCCGGGCGGAAGCCTCCCTGCTCTGGACGTAGCTTATCCGGGCCATCCACGAAGAGCGTTAGACGAGTAGCTAATAAGGACAGATACAGCTTACCAAGGCAACTAATAATCGAGATATCCCTCCAGTTGTCAGGATCCGTAGGATCCCCACCCTTGGGGATATTGACGATGATTCCCTTGCCCCAAGCTTTTGGAGTCCTCTCGGCTTCTCGAATCCAGTTGAAGTACTGCGTTAAGTAGCCATTGATGTAGGCGCCGCCATACTTGAGCATCTCGTTCTTCACTTTGTCCTCGCCACAAGCTTTGTGGTTATTCAGGGCACGTTGCCTTGCAAGGACCTCCTCTTGCGTGAACGGCGTGTCCAGCTCTTCGCAAGTGTCTTCACCTACTTCGTGCTCCTTCATAGCCCGGGCCACCTCATCTCTGAAGCGATCGTTCCAGTGGAACTGCCGCTTAGCTTCGGCTTCCTCCCACTCCAGCGAGCCTGCTTCTGCACAGCACTCCACCACAACAGCCGCACTTGCCGGATTTTCCCGTGGCTTCACCGAATTTTTCCGAAATTCCTCCCACCGAGCGACCTTTTCCGGCAGCGTACACGCCAGTGAGCCATCCTCCCTTTGCACCGGCGCGGAGACCTTCGTTCTGCGTGCCCCGCCAAGCCGCTTCGCGAGTAGCCAAAAGCGCTTTGAGGATTGTTCGCGTTGACATTTGACCGCTTCTTCCTGCACTTGCTTGAAGGAGGCGGACTTCTTGGCCCGAGTTGCCTTCCGAATTTGCTTGCGGAGCCGTAGCCAATTCAGACGGGCTTCCGCATTCGATTCATCCCTCCTGTATGCTGCGTAGGCCTCCCGGCGCTGCTGAATGAGCTCCTTTAGCTCCCCGTCGAACCAATTGTTGGTGAAACGGGGTCGTATACATCTGGAGCCAAGGACCCGGTGCGCCGCCATTCGGAAGGACTGCGCCACTCGCTCGGTGACGTCATCTACCACCCGTTGGCTGTCGGCACCACCCGATAGGTCAAGCTCAGGCAGCTGATGCACTCCAAGCTTCTGTAGGCAATGCTGGAATACGTCATCGAACTTGTCGCGTAGATAATCCAGCGCTTGCTTCGCAGCGTGATCATTACCCGAGACACCAGCACCAATAAGCTTATCAGCACGAAAGGACCTGTAAGGTTTCGCAGCCCGCTTTGGCCGGCGCTGGCCGCTCCACGTCAGTTCGGCCCATACTGCCTTGTGGTCCGTATCAAGATCATCTTCGCATACTCCGAACTTTGCTCCAGATGCCAAGCCAGGCGACGCGCAGATGTAATCGAGGAGGTGCTTGCCTGTGCCCATGCCGCGCTGCTCACGCCGGGACCACCAGTAGGACCCTTCCACTGGGCACGAGAAGCCGCTCAGATTTCGCAGGCCCGAAGCGACGAGGACAGCCGCGAGTCTCTTGCCGTTCTCCGAACGTACCGGTGCTCCCTTATCATCGACCTCCCCGTGCTGACCGACGATGCCCTCCTCTTTTCGGCTGCATGCCGGCCCGAGCTTCGCGTTGGCATCCGCCACCGTGACCACAATACCTTTGGCTCCAAAAAAAGCTATAGCTGCCTGCCAGGCCGCATACGCCTCTGACGACTCTTCTTCCTGCGTTTCCTGGGGAAAGTAGCCGTTGCCCACATAGATATCCTGAGCGCCGGTAACACCCGAGGCGATACGCAGCCACACTTGCTGCCGGTGGTCGACGGGGGCTGACACCAGGTTGCAATACGGACCAAGGAAGTTAGCCACCGCGAATAGAACCCCACCCTTGCAGCGATTTTTCTCGCTGACCTCCGCAGGTTTTCCAAAAATCCGGAATCCATCCAGGCTGCATTTGGAAAGTTGCTTCTTGCCCATGCGGTGCTCCTGAGCCCCGATGACTAGCCAGCCCTCGTGCTTGTAGAATGATGCACATTCCGCCGTGCCTACGTTGTCGTATCCCGTTTTACCCTGCCAGTTATGACTCGCGACGAGTAGCTTGAAGCCGGTATCGAACTGCTTGGAGCGGTGCTTCTTGGCTCGTTTCCGGACCCGACGGCCGCGCTTGGCTTCCGCCCTCGTGCTGCCCCCCTCTGCAGGTGCTTGCGCAGGTTGGTCCCCCACTGCACTGGCCGCCGAATGCAGGGGCACCACATGCACATCAGCACACTCAGACACACACTTAGGTGCATCGGCAGTCAATTCCGAAGACACCACCTGCACATCATCGACACATTCTTCATGCAGAGGCAAGACGCGATATCCCGTCGCAGCTTCCTCCTTCCGGACCGCCGCTTCCCCACGCAGATGGATGCGAATAAGCCTTCGGACACGTTCCCTGTCCCTGAACCTGCGCCCAAGGGCCACATTGACCCCTCTGCCGAAGAATTTGAGATGTTTGAGTTGCTGCAACGCCGTCTGCCTGCTGTCATCGTCCTCGTAGACCAGCTCCAGGTGACGAGACATTCGCTGGCCTTGCCACTCCATTACCGGGACCACCAGACCAAGACCGCTCATTTTGGAGGCGATCTCCTGTAGATTGGCGCGTTCTGAGAGCCCCCAGACAATCAGATTACGCCCGTCCTTGTCGTACCGATCTACCCGCCGGTACCGTCGAGGCGGCGGTGCCATCTGCCATATAGCGCCGCTCGCCTTATGTTGAAGCGCCGACCCGTGTGCCAGGTTTGGGGAGGAAGGATGAGGCGCAGCTAAGATAGCCTCTCCACGTGGTTCAGGAATTCCGTCATATACGCGAGCCCTCATCCTCCCATCCTGGGACATCGGGCCAGAGCCCGTCGAAGAGGCATTCCCACGGGGATTGTCCAGGTCTTCGGCGATTCTACCTTGTCCCATAAGGGCCACAGTGGTAGCTCCGTGCTTCGCGTATTTGTAATCCATTGAGAGTAGTAGACGGCCAATGTCGCTGGCCATCACCGCCGCGCCTCTTTACGCCTAGGAAAGCGCCCGTCCATGCAAATAGCATCGGCGGTATCTGCAACACACACTACACGCATTTCCGCCGGTGTCACTGGACCCTGCCGCGTCGCTTCGTGCCCTTCGGCGCCCGCCAGCACCCCCAGCGTCGCCAGAACCTGCCTCACGCACTACACACACTCTCCATCGCATCGCCAACGCCTCTACTCTCATGCCTTATGGACTTTCAGCTGCTCCTAACAATACACATCATGAGGTACGGGTGTCCCCGAGTGGAGCCAGATCGGACGGCGTGCCGCTGAAACTCCTTCCCCCACGTGAGTATAGAAGGCGCGAACCTAGCGGTACCTATAGGGTCTTACAGACAAGTATAGTAATCCCAGCCGAAGCTGCTCAGTTAGAAATGCAACGGTGGAGGGTGTGAATGCATGGGGCAAGGCACGGCAACGCAGCAAGGCACTGGCAAGGCATTGGCACCGACTGAAGCCCCTCTCCAACGTGCGCTCATCATGTGTTCCAGTTAGGCAACCCCGAAGAAGCGAAGATAGGGAGGAGACAAAACCCAGATAGGATGAAGATAGGATTAACATGAAGCCGAAATGGAGCCGAGTTGGAACAGGTCAACTCAGCCCCATCTCGGCTCGATGTGAATCCTATCTTCAACCCATCTCGGTACTGTTTCCTCCGAATGCTCACCTAAACAAGATCACCAAACCGGAACTGGAAGCCCCCAGGCATTTACTCGGCAGGAAATTCGGCGAAAATGGGCTAACCAGGAAACCAGACCCAAACCAACAGCCAAGAAAAACGAGCCAACCAACAATCCAACAGACAACCCCACAACCTGCATGGCCGAACCCCTACCGAGTAAATGCCCAGTTGAGAGTTGCGCATATCACGGTGACCGCCCTCCCCAAGCGGTCACCTTCGTGGGGAGAGGCCCAACCACCTCCTCTTCCCATGGAGTGCCATCTTGTGCACCCCTCCAGAATAATAATAATAATAATAATAATAATAATAATACTATATCTGAGGCGTACTGATGCAGCTAATGGCATATCCTCAACGGACATAAGCCTCCAATACCCTTGTTCGAGGTCCTCCACCCCCCCGTGTCAGTCTCTCGCCTGATGATCGGGGCCACCGATGGAGCTCCTGAGGGCAAGACTGCACTAAGCCGAGGTTATTCCGCAGTCCCAGCAACCTCTTGCAAGACGTCACCGAATGTGCAAGTGCATACACCAAGCGCGGTTGCTAGAGCTGCCTCGAAACCCCACCCATAACAATCTGGTGTCTGCTGGGTCCTGGGCTATCAACCAGCATATGCGGAGTTTAAGATCTTTTACGCGCGCAACGACCCTCCTCCCCAGCATCTACCACCAAAGGGTTATGAGTTGGCGTCACAGTTTAACGCCTTGAGGCCATTAGGCTGGAACTCAACTTAGCAAGTGTGACTAGGTTTTTTCATCGGGATTTCCCTCAAATATGTCACAGTCAACACTCCAAGGCAGATTTACTACTACTACTACTACTACTACTACTACTACTACTACTACTACTACTAATAATAATAATAATAATAATAATAATAATAATAATAATAATAATAATAATAATAATAGTGCTTCTCTGTCAATGGCTGATGCATTTCTGCACATGCGCCTCCATCGTCTCACCCGTGAGGGGAGTACGAAGAATTGACGATAAGCTCTAATGACACCCCCGCAAGGGCAGTTCCAACACTTCCAGACGGGCCGGTATGTTCAATGAAAATATTGGTCCAGAAATAGACCGGTATGTTCAATGAAAATACTTGTGGCACCGACGGGAATCGAACTGGCGACAGGGCCCAGATGGTAGAACTTGACCACTGGGCTATCACGGTGTCCAAAATAATAATAATAATAATAATAATAATACTAATAATAATAATACTAATAGTGCTTCTCTGTTAATGGCTGATGCAAATCTGCACATGCGCCTCCATCGTCTCACCCGTGAGGGGAGTACGAAGAATTGACGATAGGCTCTAATGACACCCCCGCACAGGCAGTTCCAACACTTCCAGACGGACCGGTATGTTCAATGAAAATACTGGTGGCACCGACGGAAATCGAACTGGCGACAGGGCCCAGATGGTAGAACTTGACCACTGGGCTAACACGGTGTCCAAGTAATAGTAATAGTAATAATAATAATAATAATAATAATAATAATAATAATAATAATAATAATAATAGTGCTTCTCTGTCAATGGCTGATGCATTTCTGCACATGCGCCTCCATCGTCTCACCCGTGAGGGGAGTACGAAGAATTGACGATAAGCTCTAATGACACCCCCGCAAGGGCAGTTCCAACACTTCCAGACGGGCCGGTATGTTCAATGAAAATACTGGTCCAGAAATAGACCGGTATGTTCAATGAAAATACTGGTGGCACCGACGGGAATCGAACTGGCGACAGGGCCCAGATGGTAGAACTTGACCACTGGGCTATCACGGTGTCCATAATAATAATAATAATAATAATAATAATAATAATAATAATAATAATAATAGTGCTTCTCTGTCAATGGCTGATGCAAATCTGCACATGCGCCTCCATCGTCTCACCCGTGAGGGGAGTACGAAGAATTGACGATAGGCTCTAATGACACCCCCGCACGGGCAGTTCCAACACTTCCAGACGGACCGGTATGTTCAATGAAAATACTGGTGGCACCGACGGGAATCGAACTGGCGACAGGGCCCAGATGGTAGAACTTGACCACTGGGAATAATTATAATAATAATAATAATAATAATAATAATAATAATAATAATAATAATAATAATAATAGTGCTTCTCTGTCAATGGCTGATGCATTTCTGCACATGCGCCTCCATCGTCTCACCCGTGAGGGGAGTACGAAGAATTGACGATAAGCTCTAATGACACCCCCGCAAGGGCAGTTCCAACACTTCCAGACGGGCCGGTATGTTCAATGAAAATACTGGTCCAGAAATAGACAGTATGTTCAATGAAATACTGGTGGCACCGACGGGAATCGAACTGGCGACAGGGCCCAGATAATAATAATAATAATAATAATAATAATAATAATAATAATAATAATAATAATAATAATAATAATAATAATAATAATAATAATAATAATAATAATAGTGCTTCTCTGTCAATGGCTGATGCATTTCTGCACATGCGCCTTCATCGTCTCACCCGTGAGGGGAGTACGAAGAATTGACGATAGGCTCTAATGACACCCCCGCAAGGGCAGTTCCAACACTTCCAGACGGGCCGGTATGTTCAATGAAAATACTGGTCCAGACGGATCGGTATGTTCAATGAAAATACTGGTGGCACCGACGGGAATCGAACTGGCGACAGGGCCCAGATGGTAGAACTTGACCACTGGGCTATCACGGTGTCCAATAATAATAATAATAATAATAATAATAATAATAATAATAATAATAATAATAATAATAATAATAATAATAATAATAATAATAGTGTTTCTCTGTCAATGGCTGATGCAAATCTGCACATGCGCCTCCATCGTCTCACCCGTGAGGGGAGTACGAAGAATTGACGATAGGCTCTAATGACACCCCCGCACGGGCAGTTCCAACACTTCCAGACGGACCGGTATGTTCAATGAAAATACTGGTGGCACCGACGGGAATCGAACTGGCGACAGGGCCCAGATGGTAGAACTTGACCACTGGGAATAATTATAATAATAATAATAATAATAATAATAATAATAATAATAATAATAATAATAATAATAGTGCTTCTCTGTCAATGGCTGATGCATTTCTGCACATGCGCCTCCATCGTCTCACCCGTGAGGGGAGTACGAAGAATTGACGATAAGCTCTAATGACACCCCCGCAAGGGCAGTTCCAACACTTCCAGACGGGCCGGTATGTTCAATGAAAATACTGGTCCAGAAATAGACAGTATGTTCAATGAAATACTGGTGGCACCGACGGGAATCGAACTGGCGACAGGGCCCAGATAATAATAATAATAATAATAATAATAATAATAATAATAATAATAATAATAATAATAATAATAATAATAATAATAATAATAATAATAATAATAATAATAATAATAATAGTGCTTCTCTGTCAATGGCTGATGCATTTCTGCACATGCGCCTTCATCGTCTCACCCGTGAGGGGAGTACGAAGAATTGACGATAGGCTCTAATGACACCCCCGCAAGGGCAGTTCCAACACTTCCAGACGGGCCGGTATGTTCAATGAAAATACTGGTCCAGACGGATCGGTATGTTCAATGAAAATACTGGTGGCACCGACGGGAATCGAACTGGCGACAGGGCCCAGATGGTAGAACTTGACCACTGGGCTATCACGGTGTCCAATAATAATAATAATAATAATAATAATAATAATAATAATAATAATAATAATAATAATAATAATAATAATAATAATAATAATAATAATAGTGTTTCTCTGTCAATGGCTGATGCAAATCTGCACATGCGCCTCCATCGTCTCACCCGTGAGGGGAGTACGAAGAATTGACGATAGGCTCTAATGACACCCCCGCACGGGCAGTTCCAACACTTCCAGACGGACCGGTATGTTCAATGAAAATACTGGTGGCACCGACGGGAATCGAACTGGCGACAGGGCCCAGATGGTAGAACTTGACCACTGGGCTATCACGGTGTCCAGATAATAATAATAATAATAATAATAATAATAATAATAATAATAATAATAATAATAATAATAATAATAATAATAATAATAATAATAATAATAATAATAATA
>WBZZ01003596.1:317500-332557 GCA_019918135.1 Paulinella micropora
AGTAGTTAATGCAGTGACTTACAGTCGGAATCAGAACTTCCGAATCACACTGATACTGGAATATGTATGCAGACGACGATTCTGAATTTTAAATTTTTGAATCAAGTTAAATATAAATTTTAAATAAAGTTTGTTACAATAAGCATTACAGATTTATAATACTCATTTGAGTTGTAAACTCATCTTTAATGGCAGTTTGTACTTTAAAGCAACGTTCAGGTAATATTAATAACAATCAGTCACAGTCACACTGAAAAAAATGACTAGATTTGAAATCAGCATTAAAATACTAAATTTATACTATTCAAAATAATAGTTAGATTTTAAAATTTTGTAAAAATTTAAAATTAGATTAAACCATTGATTAAATTTTATAAAACACAATTTAGTTTCTAAGTGCTAGTGATTTGGTAATATACAACTTGAACAAAGAAAAACAACACATAGCAAATCTCTACAGCAGCCGAAGTACGAAGGCAGCAGAAAAGCCGCTACAAAAGGTTTGTAACGGTTTGATTTTGAAAAATTCAATCAAAAACTAATAATTCAGAACAAATTTCACATTAATATAATCAGGTTAAAAAAAAATCAGGAAGTGTACCATCCAAATGTGAGCAAGGTAAAGTTTTATTTCCCAAGGTACAAATTTTCCCAATAATATTTTATAGGCGAAAGGTGGCCCCAGAGACACCGTCGAGTTCAAACCTGCAAGGTGACAATTAGCATGCGGGGCACAGGACTTGCACGCAGACATTCGCCGCCCTGCACGCATACAACAATTTGCCAACTTTGGAACACACTCCAGTTCTCCTTTCCCATCCCTTCCCCCCCCCCCCCCCACCCTCTCGCTCTCTCCCTCCCCTTTCCCTCCCCGAGATGGGAGGGGAGGGGATTTTCTCCGTACAGAGGCTTCCCCCCCTCGCCAGGCAAAAGGGAGGAAAACGGGGAAAAAAAAAGGAGGGGGGCTCATCTACGCCGGCCCCACCCCCTTCCCCCAGGTTCTGGTTTTTTTTTGGGGGGGGGGGGGGCCTGGCCAATCCATCCTTTTTTTTCTTCTTCTTTTTTTCGTGCGGCCCCGCCCCTCCTGTATCTCACGGTAGATGGTGCGGCCCCCATATATTTTTGCTGGGCGTAGCCTGTGGGGGGGGGGGGTCTTTGTTTTCCTTTGGCAGGTAAAAAAGTAACGATGCCAACAGAGCAGCAGCAGCAGCAACTGCCTCTCCGTCAGGCAGACAACAGAGCCTTGCAGCAGGCCAACGCGTTCGTTCATCAAAGCCTGACGGCCAGCACCGAGCTGCTCAGAACGGTGGCGCTCGGCAGCCAAGACTTGGGTCGCGACAGGTTGGCTGCCGAGCGGCGCTCAATCGCTCGGGCTTGCAAGGCTCTGCGCCAGGAAAACGCAGCGCTCAGGGCAAGGCAGGCAGAGCTGCTGGCAGCCTATTCGCGGCTAGCTCAGAGGGTCCAGCGCCTATCTCAGCAGAGCGCAGACCGGGAGGCGCTGTCCGTGGCCAAGTCCGCCCTGGAGGCCAAGCTCGAGGAGCTGGCGCGGGAACTGTCGGACCGACTAGTAGCGGGAGGGGACCTACAGCAGCGGAACGAGGCCCTGGTGGCAGAAAACGTACGGCTACAAGCAAGCTGTGCCTCGGCCCTCGAGCTGAGCCAAAAGAACGGGGCGCTGCGCTTGCAGTTGCAGCAGGAGGTGGACTCCAATCTTAGGCTCGTGGGGCAGGAGCTGCGCTGGCAACACGAGCTCGTGCAGCTGCAGGCCAGCGCGGCAAAACTGCATGAAGAAGCGGCGTATTTTCGGGGCCAGGCCGGCGCGGAGAACGAACTGAAGAAGCAGGCCGCGCTAGACTGTGCCCGACTGCAGGCGGCGGAGCAGGCGGCCGATCAGGCCCAGCGCGAGTGCCAGGAGTGGCGGAGCAAGTGCGAGCAGCTGACACAGCGGGCGCGCGAGGCTGAGAGCAAGTGCGAGGAGGAAGGGAAGCCGGAGCTGGCGGCTTTGCGACTAGAGATTGAGCGGCTCAAACAGGCCAACACAGACATGCAAGCCCTCACAGACAAGCTCTGCGCGCAAAAGAGCGCCGGCACTGCCGACGCAGCCGACAAAAATCGGGGCCCCGACTTTTGTCGGCTGGTGCATTGGGGGCGGCGCCAGCTCGTTTATTTTACTCTGCGCGTGCGGGGGCTAGCTCACGACAGGTACTTTGCAGTTCTCGAGAGCGATGGATGGCGAGTCTACGAACACATCGTAGACTTTAGAAGCGCACTCGACTTTCTAAACCAGATCGTGCCCGAGCCAATGCCGCCGGATCTGACTGTTCCCTCACACGAACAAGAGCTCATGGTCGAAAACTACAGGCGTGGTTTCTTGAAATATTACACTCCTTCTTGAGCTCGCAGGCCCGAGTGGCAGGACCCCCTTAGGGGGTGGCAAGCGGATCCTTTTGTACCACAAGATTAAAAAAAGATATCTTAATTTTTACAGTGTGCCGGCGCGGCGCGGCATTTTTTTTTTTTTTTTTTTTTTAATAAAAAGAAATATCTACCTCCGGTCTTTATTGCCGAAAGTCTTGTACCTCCGCCCGTGGGATCTGCGTTCTCATCAATCCAATGCAGAGTTTGCGCAGTGACCGACATTTCTGCAACGCCGCAATGGTAGTGATGCCCCCTTCCTTTTTTAAAAAAATATATATATCTCTGGCAATAAAAAAGGGGCTCTGGCATCCCAAACAACAATGATTCTAGGCGGGCGGGGGGGGGGGGGGGAGCTTTTTTTTTTGTGTAATTGGATCAGAACTGTGTTGTTGCGGAGAAGACAAAGTGACAATGCCCCTCCCCCCCCCCCCCCCCGCCTTTTTCTGTTAGCAGAACTGTCACATAGTGTCCCCCCCCCATATCGAAGCCTGCCACAACTTGAAGGATGCAACAGACGTCAGCCTGTCATCTAAAAAAACAAAAGTCATGCTTCATCTCGTGTGCTGTCTCTCCGCGGTCCTAGCCAACGCTAAGCTAGCCTTGACCGGCAACGCTATTACGTTTGGCAGCGCCAACATTACGTACAGCACGGAACAGGTGCTGCTGGTAGACGGCATTAGCGTGCGCGACCTGGCGGCCTAAATAGCGGCGCTGAATGCGACCGTGGCCGCGCAAAGCAATCACATCCGCGAGCTCCAGGAAGTTGTGCACACGCAACAACTGCGGTTCGACAAGCTCGGTGCGCAACAGTCGCGAGTTCAGAACTTCACCCAAAAACTCGAACGACACTTCCAGGCGCGCGACAGGCTGATGTGGTCTCTGGCTAAGAGCGCGGGATCCCGCAACAGCGGTGCTTGGTATTCGCTAGCGTACGGCAACGGAATGTTTGTGGCGGTCGGCTCCGGAAGTTGGAGCAACTAGTCTGCCATGTTTTCGCCTGACGGACGGAACTGGACGATACGTAGCACACCTGTTGGATGTAATTGGGAAGATCTCGCGTTTGGCGGCGACGTGTTTGTGGCGGTGGGATCCAAGGGCGGCACCGGCAGCCACGATTGCGTCATGACATCTCCGGACTGCCTAGTCTGGCAGCCTCGCGGGGTGGCACGTACGGGGGAATGGCACGCAGTTGCGTTTGGTGCTGGCGTGTTTGTGGCAATGGGCATACTACGGCCAGACCCGTATTCCGCAGCCTGTTGCGACCGCTATGTTTTCTGCCGATGGAATCTCTTGGAACGATGGGAGCTTGCCAGCAAACTTTGGTTTTTCTACCTATGGCACTGTGCAGGCAATTGCTTATGGCCAAGATTTGTTTGTTGCAGTCTTACCAAAGGACATTAGCGGAAACGAGAGACTAGGCGCGTTCTTGATATCTGCCGACGCCGGTAGAACCTGGGCGGTTCTTGCGGGCAAAATCTATAACAACTTCTGGTCTGGTATAATTTATGGTCAAGGCCTCTTCGTCGCGGTCGCGGCTGATTGTAAGAACGGACGGACCTGCGCCATGGCTTCGCCTGACTGTCTTGCTTGGGCCTATAATGTACCTAGCGTCGTTGCCACCGGCGGCTATATTGGTTTCACAGACATCGGCTGCAGCGAGGATGGCTTGTTCGTAGGAGCGCGCGAAAATAGCGATCGCATACTGATATCGCACGACGGGGTTGCTTGGGAAGCACATGCTATCCAAAGCATTAAAAATTTTCATGTTATCGCGTATGGCAATCGTTTGTTTGTGATGCTGGCCACTGAGCTGGCGCGGCAGGGTCTGTGCTAGTTTCACTGTTGCGCGATCCTGGCAAGTCTGTGCCTGCCTTCTCTAGAAACGTGCCCCACGCTTTCGGCCTGACATCCAGCCACATCTTCTTTCTTCTGGTGAACAATGCAAACAAATAACTACCAGCGCTTTCTAGCGAAGTCTGTATTCTTCACCAGAAGTAGATACTAATCTCTAGCACCCCTGAAAAAAAAAGTTTGATATTTTTTTTGAAATCGGCAGTTAAATTTCTAGTTAAAAAATTAAAGCAATTAACAAAATTCTTGGAATTTTCACCACGGCCAGAATTATTCCACCAGTACCACGACTATGCAGCGTCAAGGCTACCTCTGAGTTGCAGTCGCCAGTCAGTGTCCTCAGCGAAATCGTGTGCTTTTATTAAATCGGCGCTCTAGACAGTGTCGTCGGAATCTGAATCGTCGCCCGGTGGCAGCTCGTGCAAGACCGTCGCGGCGCTGGCCAGCTGCTTGTCCTTGAATTTCTCGTACTCGTGCTCCCACGCGTAGAAGACCCGGCAGCAGGCCGGCATTTTCTGTCGACGGTAGTACATGCGAGCCATCGTTTGTCTGTACAAATCTCGGTTGAGACGTCCACTGACAGGCGACCGGCCCTCGGCGTACTTGGGATGGCCGGGGGGAAAGCAGTGGTACGCGTTTCCGTGGAACTCATACACACAATTCCTTGCAGCGTCGTAGCCGTCCAGCCGCATCCGCGTGCCCGACTTGTGTTTCTGACCCCTGAGGCACACTAGTGCCGTTCACAAAGTGCTTGTGCTGGATCTAACAACCCAGCGTGTGCTCGAGCCTTTCCCGCAACCTGCACGCCGCGATCGAGCAGCCGGCTGCTTGCTTAGGAATCAACCCGCGTGCAAACGCGTGCTGCGCACACAAGCGTCTGGCTTTCCGAGCAAGTTGGATAGTCCTGACTGGCTCGGGGTGGCCTCTGGAATCACAAGGGGTGGGCACTGGGGGAGGGGGTTGTGTTCAGAGGGTCACCGCGAAGGATGGTCAACCAAACTACTGTCGGTCGGAGTTTGTACGAAGGCGAGAGGCCCTACACCTTACCACAAGCCTTGAAACGACTAAATGACCAAAGTAACGACGGACCGGAGCGGGGCTCCTGGCTCACCCTCTCTCTCAGCACTCTTCGTGCTCATCCTGCGGATGCCATGGGGTTGCTCTGGCGGAGGGTTATGGGGTGGTGGGTACACGTGCACGGGCCTGTCACTCTGTGCTCTCGGTAGATGACTCACTTGCAGCGTTTATCGGACGCAGGGTGGTTTGCCACGACACCTACCTTGATGATGCACAGCGGGTCTGCCTCGTGCCTGGTTACGGATGCAGGTGAGTGTTTGTGTGTATTCCTATACATACGTACACGTATGCTTTTTAAGGGTTGAGCTTTAAATAACCCCACCTGGGTCCTCATTTATCGAGTTTACAACTCGATCAATGCGGCACCGGGGTCCCATACCACTTATGTCAGGTTCTTATGCGAAGAGCGCGGCCGCTAGTGCTGGCCCTATGGGTCAAGGCGGTAATCCTTCAGGTTTAGACGTTCCCCGTGGGAGTGCGCCTGCGGGTGGCGATGGCTACTCGGCCGGGGTGGGGTGGTCGAGTGCTCGCGTACCTGACGGGCAACCTGAATCACGTAGAGCCAGCAATCCTGCTGCATCTCGATCACCCTCCCCAACCTCGGAAGAGAAGTCACGTCCGGAAAGGTCTGGTCACGGCGTGTGGCAAGCGGTACCGCCACCGAGGAGGTGGCGGAGGAAGGTACGAAATGAGCTGGATAAGAGATGTTGCATAGTATGGGGGCTATCGCATGTCTCTCAGACAGTGGTCATGGCGCGAGAGCTCCGAATTCTCGGTCTCGGGGAAGTCGAGGTGGAATTCGCGGGCAGAGGTAGTGGGCGACATTTGCGGATTAAATGTGCGTCTTGTGAGGAGGCGGAGAAGATGGTGCGGCTGCTGCGGGAGCGTAAGTTCTTCACGGGAAAGGTTCACGTTGCGACGGGTAGGACTTTCCGGGAAAGAGAGAAGCAGCGGGCTGCACGGGGGGGTGCCCAGTATGTAGAGATGCAGAGGGAGCTTCGCAAGCAGGGATTTGGCTACTGGGTGCTCGACGTGGAAGTCGACGAGCCCCAGGGCGAAGCCTCAAGCGGTGAATCTCCCTTGGCGGAGTGGGGCGGGATGCGGGAGCTGGAGGAGCTGGGGCGGAGGGTGCAGGATGGGCCGTGGAGGGTGGCGGAGGGCTCCAGGCGGGCTCAACCGAAGCGCAGGCATCGGCATCAGCTTCGTTCTTCCCAATTTGTAAAAGGCTTCCCACTGAGGGTGGCCTCACATAATTGGCAAGGCAAAGTGGGTGCGGATAGCCCAGGCTTTGGGGAATGGCCGGAGCACTACAAGGAGCGAGGCTGGGTGATCGTCGGAGTCCAGGAGCACAACCTATCGTCGCAGAAGGTGGAGAAGCTCCAAGTCGACGGCTTCGCAGTCCTCGGCAAAGCGGCTGCAAGGTGCGGGCTCGCGTCTCTTGGGGGAGTCTTGACGTTGGTGGCCAACTATCTGGCACCGTGCGCTACCATTGTACAGGCGCCTGTTCCACACCCACAGCAATTGTGGGTGAGGCTGTCGTCTGGGAGCGCGACGGCGTCGGATGTGTTCGTCGGCAACGGCTACTTCCCCCAAGAAAATCAACGAGAGGAATCTATTGCAGCCTATGAGGCGTGGCAGGCGGCCGTCTCCTACTTCGCCACCAAAGGTCATGTGGTTACGGTTGGTGATGCTAATGCTAAGCTGGGGCCCGCCAGAATAGCGCGGGAGGAGGGAGTGGTGGGCCTCTTTGGCGAGATAGATGGGAGGGGTAGAGGGGTTAGGAGTGAGAATGGTGAGTTGCTGGCTGCGATGCTTGTTGCCACGGGGTTGCGCAATCTCAGTGGGTTTTCGCAACCACGGGGGAACAAATATTGGTGGTCTAGGCAGGAAAATGTAGGTGGACGAAGGCATCTACTGGATTACATCTGCGTCTCTTCCGAGCTGGCGGAGGAGGCAAGCTTCGGCGTCGACGAGGTAGACCTTGATACCGACCACAAAGCTGTGTGGGCGGAACTGGTCTGGGGGGGACAGCCACCCCCCAAAAAGCAGGTAAAGAGGTACAAAGCATTCAAGGCAGAGCGCTTGATAGGCAGGGTAGTTGAGGGTAAGGAGAGTGAGCTGTCTAAGCTTAGGTTGAAGTACGACGAGACCTTTGCAGCTGGTATATCGGGGCTGTTGCCAGATGGCCTCCCAGATCTATCAGCAGTGGAGGACCCGGATGAGCTTCAGCAGGAGGTAGATAGGGTCGCTAGCTTAGTGGTCCGAGCTTTCACGGGCGCAGCCGTGAAGGTCTTGGGAGTTCGGGTGATTAGGCCAGGGTTTACTAATGCATGGTTTGATGAGAGTCTTAGGGAAGCGATTGCGCGACGGAGAGAGGCATACGGCCTCTGGCGAAGGAATGAGGCCAACCGAGAGGCCTGGCAAAGATATAAAGAAGCGAGGAAGGCGGTCAGAAGGTTATGCAAGGAGAAGAAGGAGCAAGCGTGGAAGCGGGTCCAGAATGACACCGCTGCCAACTTCAGGAGCGCTACCATGGCCACGTACTGGAAGCTGTCAAAGCGTTTGGGCGGGGTTCGGCGGTCGAACGCTTCTGCTCCTGTTCGGAAGCCCGATGGCACTCTGGCATGCACACTCCGGGAAAAACTACAAGAATGGGAAGAATACCGCCGACGTATGGTGGTCCCCAAAGAAAACCAGTTTTTGGAGGATGCATGTGTAGAGGAAGTCGGTTCTGATGAGGAAGCAGCGCGGATTGAGCCCGAGCGGAAGGCCCGCGAAACCTTCCAGTATAACGACAACCTGCGCGACCAATTCGAGGCCATGGCGCAAGCCGAGGAGATCCGGACTGAGACGGGCCCGCTGGACTATGATTACACCGAGAAGGAAGTGGAGCTCTGCCAGGAAAATCTCCAGAATCACAAAGCGTGCTCACCGGATAAGATCAAGAACGAGATGCTCAAGTACGGAGGCACGCGGATTGTGAGCTTTCTGGTGCGCTTCTTCAACTGGTTGAAATCGTGCGAATACACCCCAAGCGACTGGGGCAAAGCGATTATCGTCAACATCCCAAAAGGAGGCGACCCAACCGATCCGGAAAATTGGAGAGACATCGCGATTCTGAGCTGTCTGGGTAAGATGTATCTGTCCCTTATGGCGGCGAGGCTTACGGCTTTCATCGATCAGCCGGGCAGGCTTCGCCCAGAGCAGGGTGGGTTCCGGCCAAAACGTAGTACGAGGGACCAGATTTTTGTCCTTAAGGAGCGTCTGCGCCTTAGACAACAAGCTGGCCTCCGTTCTTTCGTTTTGTTCGTGGATCTGAGAAAGGCATTCCCTACGGTTTGGCGGGCCGGGTTGTTTCAGAGGCTAACCCAGATGGGGGTACAGGGCGAGTTCTATCGCATTCTGCGGCGTTTTTACCGAAGAACGTCATCGCGAGTGCTAGTCGATGGCGAACTCACTGGTGAAGTGCTGGAAGAGATGGGAGTTCAGCAAGGGTCGCCGTTGTCACCGTCGCTGTTCAACGTCTTCATGGATGAGCTAACGGTCCGAATCGCGAAAGAGTTGGAGATCGAGGACCTCAACCGCATCGAAGACATACGGACCCTGCTTTACGCCGACGACGTTGCGGTAATTGCGCATAGTGTCACGGAGCTTCAACATATTGTAAATGTCGTGGCGACATTCGTGGAGGACTATCGGCTTGAAATCAACCTGAAACCGGGCAAGACGGAAGTCATGCCGATATACGGGCACGCCAAGTCAAAAAAGTCGCCCCCATGCGTGAGGTTCCGAGGCAAGGTTCTCAACGTCACCGACCACTCAAATACCTGGGAGTTCTGCTCACGGACACCCTCTCCGATAAACCGCAAGCGAAGCGGGCGGCGGAAATCACTGTAGCGGGAACGGCTGCCTGCTACCCCCTCTGGATTGCCCATGAAGTTCCAGCGCGTCTTCGGCTGATGAATTGGCAGCAAATGGTTGGCGCAAAGTTGCTTTACGCATCGGCTTTTTGGGATCTGCCGGGCGCCAACAAGCTGAGTAAGCTGGAGGGCGCGTTGGTAGCGCCCCTGCGGGTCATCTTGGGTGTTGGTACGCGCACAAGCGGCTGCATCACCAGGGGTTTAGGCCGCACGCCGAGTTTTAGCATCCTTGCCAAGGCGGCCCGGCTTCGGTTCCTAGGGCGCATCGAGTTACTGGGCAACACAGCGCTAACACGCAGGCTTTACAACACGGGTCGGTGCAAATGGAAGGAAGATACGGAAAATTTGATCTTAGCAGATCACAGGCTGCGGGAGGGCTTGGATGCGCTCAAGCGGGTCGTGAACGAAGATGGCACGGTAGATGATAAGGACTGGCGGGCCGCTCTGGCGAACTGGAACGAGGTGGTAAAGCAATGGTCTGTCCGGCAGGAAGTAGCTGGCTGGGAGCGGCAGGCTAAGCCCTCTGATGGGCTTAGGGTGCTGCTTAGCCAGATGTCTTCCCGCTCTGCTTTCCCACGTTGGCGGGCGCTGGAGGGGGGAAGTCACAACCTTATCAGAAGGCGATTGTTGAGCTGCAACAATCGCCTTCGCCTCTACCGATCCAAATTTGGCTCATGCTCGCCGGACTGCTCAAGCTGTTTCGCCTTGTGGCACTGAGGTTAACGAGTCGTTACGTCACTTCCTGCTGCATTGCCCGTTTGCGAGCTCTCGTGAGGCACTGTTTGAGTTTATCGATGAGGCGCAAGCCCGGCAGCCCCTCATGCTGAATCGAGGAGGGCTTTATCACAGGGAACTGCGGGAGGCAGAGGAGGAGATGAGGCTCTTCAAAGAGGAATGGCTGAAGGGGGAGGATGAAAAGATGGCGGCGATGCTCGGCGTTTTGTTTATCCCTGTCCCAGAAGAGGTGGAGGAGGAGTTAGGAAGGTTTGTTGCCACCATCTGGAAGGAGTGGGAGGAGTTGGAGGCGCAGACCAGGGAGGCAGAGGGGGCGGAGGAGGAGGAGGAGGTGATCGACCTCACGGTCGTTCAGGAGGTGGGTAGAAGGAGGGGAAGGCCTAGTCAGGTAGAATGTCTGGCTAGATCTGTTGTAGGTGGAGGTCAGCGCAGCGTCGCGGACTTCTTCTCGGCAGATAACTCCTCTCACTCCTTGCACCCACTTGCACATGCACAGCACGCTCATTTGCACATTGCACTGCCAGTCGAGTCTTTGGAGCGGAGCCGCGTCACCGAACGGTCCCGTGCTACCAATGGAGGCACATGTCCGACAGGATCAAAGGCCAATTGACTGATAAGTCTATTATTATTATTATTATTATTATTATTATTATTATTATTATTATTATTATTATTATTATTATTATTAGGGAGTACATAGGCCATCGGTCCTTTCCATGGGCTGATTGGTATAAAGCTCCTAGAGTAATGTTCTATGCAGTCACTTCCTTTATTCCACCGATTGGTGTGAAGACTTTCCTTATGGAATGGAGGACTGGATGCACATGGCATTTTGGCTCAGCAATTGGCAGGAGATACACTATTATTATTATTATTATTATTATTATTATTATTATTATTATTATTATTATTATTATTATTATTATTATTATTTCTACCATCTGAGCCCTGTCGCCAGTTCGATTCCCGTCGGTGCCACCAGTATTTTCATTGAACATACCGATCCGTCTGGACCAGTATTTTCATTGAACATACCGGCCCGTCTGGAAGTGTTGGAACTGCCCTTGCGGGGGTGTCATTAGAGCTTATCGTCAATTCTTCGTACTCCCCTCATGGGTGAGACGATGGAGGCGCATGTGCAGAAATGCATCAGCCATTGACAGAGAGGCACTATTATTATTATTATTATTATTATTATTATTATTATTATTATTATTATTATTATTATTATTATTATTATTATTATTATTATTATTATTATTATTATTATTATTATTATTATTATTATTATTATTATTATTATTATTATTATTATTATTATTATTATTATTATTATTATTGGGTGAGACGATGGAGGCGCATGTGCAGAAATGCATCAGCCATTGACAGAGAAGCACTATTATTATTATTATTATTATTATTATTATTATTATTATTATTATTATTATTATTATTATTATTATTAATTATTATTATTATTATTATTATTATTATTATTATTATTATTATTATTATTAATTATTATTATTATTATTATTATTATTATTATTATTATTATTATTATTATTATTATTATTATTATTATTATTATTATTATTATTATTATTATTATTATTAATTATTATTATTATTATTATTATTATTATTATTATTATTATTATTATTATTATTATTATTATTATTATTATTATTATTATTATTATTATTATTATTATTATTATTATTATTTATTATTATTATTATTATTATTATTATTATTATTATTATTATTATTATATTATTATTATTATTATTATTATTATTATTATTTATTATTATTATTATTATTATTATTATTATTATTATTATTATTATTATTATTATTATTATTATTATTATTATTATTTATTATTATTATTATTATTATTATTATTATTATTATTATTATTATTATTATTATTATTATTATTATTATTATTATTATTATTATTATTATTATTATTATTATTATTATTATTATTATTATTATTATTATTATTATTATTATTATTCACAGGGAGATCGTAAGTACCTTGTCTTTTTTAATGATATACCCTTGTATAAGACTGATATCCTATGATATAGTATTAGGGGGCCAGTCCTAATAGCTATATCCGAAGTCGAGGTGTATGTACCCGACCCTGCGATATACCGACACAAGTAGAGATTGACCGTGCTCAGGTACGACCGTATATAATTTATCGTAAAAAATAATTTAATGAAAGTTTCAGAGAACATTTCATTTTCGAGAACATCATCCCAGGACTTGGAAAGGGTCATACCCGGGAACACCATCGCTCAATACACTAGCAATCCCCGTATACGGTGTAGTATCATCGTCGATCGACCTTTCACACTCGTATGTTGCGATCGAATGCCAAGTTATATCACTGAGTCTTTTTAATATTCATATTGATAACTGATAATGCATGATCAAATCATGATACGCCGTGTGCAATCAATCAGTTTATTTGAGACGCATAAAGAAAAATAGTTTCTTTGTCACTGCCTTCGTCGTCTGGCGCGGATTTCTTGCCTGGTGGAGGACCACCAACAAAAGTCAGATCGAACTTTGACTGTTCGAGAATGTCCCAGATCTTATTAGGGATTCCGCCCAACGATAATTCAAAAGGGACATCAAGCACTCCTCTTGGCAGTGTCTGAATGGTCCACGCAGTGTAATCCTTGTCTCTGGGAGTAATTGTATCATCCCATGTCTCGAGACTTTTTGCGTCTTTATATACTGGCAGATAATGTCTTGCCTTTGGATCCTCAACCGGGTCCATACTTCTCCAGAACTGGAGTATCGGTTGTACTATCTTTGCGGCTGATGATATTTTGAGTGTCCGTGTGACACGCATCTGTCGTGGGACCGCCACGACCCACATCAAGTATAAGTCTGAGAGAGTGTCATCAGCGACATGTTGTTCCGCTGGTCTCATCAGATAGAAAACATTTTTCACCCATGCGATGGTTGCTATCGCATCGCCTTCCTTCTATCGCTCATGGACAATCTCAACGTTGCCCGCGTTTGGGTCAGTGTCCGTCCCCTCCTCCTCCTGGTGGACGTCCTTTGATCTCATCGACCTCATCGCCTTCCTCGGTTGGTCGTTGATAAGATCATTCCGTGCTCTCCTTAGCTGCGCCTCTGTGATCTTCTCCTTCTTTCCGCTATGCTCTCGCGGAGACTTGGACTGAGTCCCCACCGCGCTTATGCGGTCAGTCTTCTCCTTGCTGTCCACCTCACTCTCCTCCTTCTCAGCTATCGGTGCCCGATAAGCATCGTCTTGGTCTATGCCAGCCTCCTTGTGGATGGGCGGCACCTCTTTGAAATCATCCTTCATCCGTTTTAACGCCTCCTCAACGGATTCATCTTCCAGTAAGAAGGGATCATACTTAATCAGCCTTCTTACATTCACAATTTGCACCTTCCCTCTACCCCTGATCTTGTAATTCAGAGGTCCCGTCTGTTCCATAATCTGATAAGGTCCTTTCCAGTGAGTGAACAGCTTAGAGCTGACTCCCTTCGGGACTTGAGGATGGTACAATAGTACAATATCCCCGACCTGGAACTTGATCTGATCCAAGTGCGCTTGTCGCACCCCTTCAGCATCAGTCTTTCGGCGCTCCGCCTCTCTATGCGCCCTGACTATTTGTTCCGCCTCCATCTTCACTCTAAGTCTCATCCCAAACAACTCATCCGCATCCGCCCAAGTGTCTTTTGGGTGAAGGAGCGAAGTCGGGATATCAGGCTCACGCCCATATACTAACTGATATGGCGAGATTGAGCTCTTCGAGCCTCCTAACGCCGTCGAGGGTAGACAGTTCATTGCAAACGCAAATGATGGTGCTGCCTCGACCCATGCTCTTTGATTCTCCTTCTTCGTGCAATACATCTTTAGCGAGGCTTTGAGGGGTCTGTGTACCCGCTCGATTTTCCCATTTGCTCGCGGGTTATAGGCAGTAACATATTGCCATTTCATCCCGTAATACTTAGATAGTTTGTCGATGACCTCGTTATTAAAGTCCGAACCTCGATCAGAACATATCTTTCTTGGTACTCCGATCTGTGAGATGATCCTATCGATCAGCGCCTCGGCCGTCGTCTTGCCGGTAACGTCTTTGACAGGGATGATCCACACATAGTTGGTGGCTCTGTCAATAGCCGTGAGGAGGTATTTGTAACCATCCTTCGATTCTGGGAAAGGTCCCACATGATCAATGTGTATAAACTCAAACATCCCCGCATGAAGAGGAAATTCGCCAATCAGGCCGAAATTTGCCTTCAGTGGTGTTTTGTTTATCTTGCACGGGATGCATGCATCCACCGCCTGATCTATCTCCTCCTTCATCTTCTTCCACCAGAATCGCCTCGCTACGAACATATGAGTTCGTTGTCGACCCGGATGCGCCAAAAGTGGGCAATTGTGGGCTGTGACAAATATAAATCGTCTCAGACTCTCCGGTACCCAAAGGGTCCATTTGTCCGGCTGTGACGCATAGCGACCGTGAAGGCCCTTGTACCACAGTAGACCATCTCTCCATCCCATCTCCTTCATCTGATCTTTGATCGCTTTCGTCATCCGTAGCTCATCCGGGTTCTGATATAACTGTATCAGTTCTTTAAACTCCGGATCTTGAGCCTGTTGTTGCCTCCATGCGGTAGGCGAGGCTATATGGATAGTACCATCTTCTAGCCGTACCCCGATTCTTTCCGGGTCATCGTCTAGGTCACTTCTCCGCTCTTGAGGAGGCTCCGCATAAACTTCCTGCGTCTCCTCTTCCTCTCTTATGTTCGCCTTCGCATTCTCATATACCTCATAGGACCACTCAGCGTCCTCCTGGGTATGTAGCTCACAACATATCCCGTGATCCGGGCCTTGTGGACTGTACCGTAGACCTGTGCGGTCATATCGGACTCCACTCGCCATCTCCATCGCCTCAATGTGGCTGACCTCATACACCTTGTCAGTGGACAAGTCCTCCATCTCCACCGTGGACACCAACGCCGATACTTCTGAGTTAAACTCTAGCTAAG
>WBZZ01003597.1:0-37500 GCA_019918135.1 Paulinella micropora
AGTGTCCCGCATGCTGATATGAATTGCATCAATGCTCGCATCTTGTGTCACATCATGTGTACCATAATAAATTAGTAACTCTTGGTGAGCGTTGATGTCCTGCAGTGGAATTACAACTAGTTCTATCTTAGGTTGCGTATCTTGTAAAAAAATGCCGCAGAGCGGACAGTCCAGAAAAACCTGCAAGCCTCTTGTTCAACAGGTAACAATCTCGGCTTGGCCCTTCCCAGGCCAGGGATGTGAGTACCTCAGGACAGACATCCTGGGCCCACGGGAAAAGATCCATGACACAGCCGTTAATCCTGAACCCTATCTTGGCGTTGGCCTTGTTTCTGTCAGCGTGATTCAAGTAACTAACATATTCTCGGGGAACTATCGCAAGACCACGCTGCAGTGTTTCTCTCTGAATTTCCTGGTCAACAAGGATGACAATCGCTGGGCATTTCCATCGATGCTGCGTTCTTTGTGGCAACAGGGTCAGACAGTCAAGGTAATGATAGACATCCCCACTCTGTTATTGTCCACCACCTCGGGCGAGTAACATTGACCTCGGTGCAGCTTTTGCGCCGCCCAAACCCCCCAACCGTGAACTGGGGATCGTGCTAGGTACAGAGTCCGAGATGTCTCCACATCGCATGACAAGGGCAAGGGGCACTGGTCACTTAGCCTTCTCTTGCCTGGCCACATATACAAAGACCAAGAACATACAGTATGTTATTTTAATAATAAGAACAGTTACTCAAAACTAACAATAAACCTAACGAAGTGAAAATAAGTTCTTCTACTTCTTCTACTTTCTCTACTTCTTCTTCTTCCTCCATCTCACCTGTATGCTCTTGTACTGTTTTTTCCTCTTGTTTCTCTTTCCTGCCTTGTTCTTATTGTTCTTGACCTGATGTTGCCAACAGATCTGTTAAATCTGTAAACGCTCGCACCAAAGAGCTGATTTGATCCTTCTTCAGGACCACCTCGCAGTCCTCCTGCGTGAATTTCAAGGCTTCCTTCTGTAGAAACGCGAGGGTCTCCTTTGCTTCTGCCCTGTGTCTCACTTGCTCTGCGCGCTCGACCGCCTTGAACTCCTATTGATAAATTGTACAGCAAGTCTCTCTCTCTCTCTCTCCCTTTCTTTCTGCCTTTTTCCTTTCTCTCTCTCTCTCTCCCTCTCTCCCTCTCCCTTTCTTTCTGTCTTTTTTTCTTTTTCCCTCTCTCTCTCTCTGTCTCTCTTTCTGAGACACACACACACATACACACACACACACACACACACACACACGCACAACACACACACGCGCACACACACACTCACACACACACACACACACACACACGCACACACACACACACACACACACACAAACTCACGTGCATAGATGCACACAGAACGACGGTACGTAAAAACAATTTACCTCTTTGGCTTCAGACAAGTACACGCTCCACAAATCCAACGCCACGCCTGAGCTTTTGAAGTCGTATATTGACACGCCGAACACGTCCAAGGCCACGCCTGTGCTTTCTCTAGCCTGCTGCAGGTACACGCCGAAAAGGTCCAGTGCCACGCCGGATCTCTGCTCCTCGTACAGGCCCCTCCCGAAGCAATCCCGCGCCAGACCGCTGCTCTTGTGCTCGTAGAAGAACATCCCGAAGATGTCCCTAGCCACACCCGCGCTCTCACTGGCTTGTCGCAGGTTCACGCCTAACAGGTCCAGTGCCACGCCGGATCTCTGCTCTAAGTCTTCCTGCACGTCGCCATCGACCGAATCTTGCTCCAAACCGCTGCTCTTGTTCAGCGAATCTTGCTCCAAGCCCTCCCTGGCTTGGCGCAGGTTCACACCGGACAGGTCCGGGGCCACTCCTGATCTTTGCTCCTCGTACACGCCCCTCCCGAAAAAATCTCGCGCCCAACCGCTGCTCTTGTTCTCGTACAAGAAAACCCCGAACTTGTCCCTAGCCACACCCGCGCTCTCCCTGGCTTGGCGCACGTTCACGCCGAACAGGTCCAGGGCCACGCCGGATCTCTGCTCCTCGTACACGCCCCTCCCGAACAAATCTCGGGCCAAACCGCTGCTCTTGTTCTCGTACAAGAAAATCCCGAACTTGTCCCAGCCACACCCGCGCTCTCCCTGGCTTGGCGCAGGTTCATGCCGAACAGATCCAGGGCCACGCCCGAGCTCTTGGCTTCATACAAGTTCTTTCCAAACAAATCCGTAGCCACACCAGAGTTCTGCAATGGGAAGGTGGTTTGCCATTTTTTTGTCCAGGCAGAACGGCTGGGACGTTTAGGTGGAAACGACTTTGCATTCTCGGAATTTGTGCTGAGGCCAACTTCCCATCCTTGATCTTCCCTTGTCGCCACTGGAGATCTTGTTCTCTATACTTCAGCGCCGCTGGGAGATGTTCTTCTAGACTAGTTAACTCTTCCTCTCGCGCTTGCTTCTGTTCTTCATCCGTTGTTGACGTTTCCTATACGCATGTAGGTAAGACTGAACGTATGTTTGTATGTACTAATTGGTTGATGTGTGTGTATTCTGTAATATATATAAATATATATATATATATATATACATATATTATATTATATTATATATACATATATATATTTATATTATTATTATATATATATGTATATATATATAGGGAACATTATTATTTAATATTTGATGTGTCTTCATTGTTTACCTCGCCGACACCTGCTCCCCAGCAGTGGCAAAGCGATTGCAAACTTGCCTTGGCATCAAGAGCGCGCAGCAAAATGGCTGGAACATCGGACGCTAGACACACAGTGGTGACATGGTGTGAATGTGTGCAAGAGGTCCTTGAGGGGTGGGGGGGGGGGACCAGGAGCATCCCTGCCACAGTAGGAAGAAGTTGGATGAAAACAGATGATATGCTCATGGGCCTCGATACCCTTAGTAGCTTTCAGCGCGATTCCCAGCCTACTCGGAGCTGATAACCTTTGTGAATCCCGGTCGTACTGCGTGCCTTGACGGAAAACCTCTCTCAGCAAGGACATTGCTTGCAGATTTCCTGGCTTTTTTCCTGTATACTGCTCCCGTGCAAATTCGTTTGCCATGCTGCAGTTGTATTGGAAATAGTACTGCCTTGCCAATTCTACGTTTTGTTCCTTTTCACGCTTAGCCACCTTGCCGAAAGCAACCTGGTCTGCGAAACGTTCGACATAGTTGTGAAGGTGAGTGCTGAACCAATCTCCGAAGTTCGCTTCTTGGTTATCCACGGTGAAAACAAATTGGACGTTAGCTTCGTTGTCCCGGCCACACCCTGTCACATATATTCCATACTGTTGGGAGCAAATAAAAGCACCGATTCGCATCGAAAATGTCTCTCCGGTCATGCCCCATTGCTCCGGCAGCAATTTCAGTGCACAGGGATGTCTCATGTACCTTCCAGCCCGGTTGTGTTGTGTTGAACCGCACAACGAATTGTGCAGAATGCTGTTCAGCATATCTGGGGTGAAAAATTCACTGCAGAATATCTGCCCCTTTTGCAGGCTTTGTTTGGAACGCACTGCCAGACGAATTGTAAGACCATCGCGCTTGAGGCAAGCATATCGCGAAATTACAACCCCCTCGTGCTCGACAAGACTGTTTCCTGCTGCATCAATATCATGATAATACCACGGGCTGACTTGTTGACTGAGTTTCACTTTGTTTCTGGAATCCTTAGGCCACCTCAGCGTGTATGCGGTAGCGACCGGAAAACCCTGGAAGCACTGAGATGATGCGACAGTGTCCACAATTGAAGCTCCACTTGCTTCTTCCTTTTCGCGGCGTACGCGACCTGTGATGGCATCATATGGTCAGCAGCGTTTGAGGAATTTTTCCGAATCAATGCTGTCCCAGACCCTTCCCCCACGCGGGTGTGTTCTTTTCTCAGTCTTTGGACTTCTCGTACAAAAACTTGTATCCTGTGTAAATTCAGCTTGTCAACTCTAAGCAGTTTTTAAATCATTCCGCGGGTGCCTACAATTATACACAGTGTTTATGGTGGCGGAACTTGTGTGGTTGTAGCTTATGCGTACGGGTACCTGTGACTCTATGAACCTAGCAGCTTCAACGAATTTGACAACCAATTGCTTGATTGAATCGGCTGATGCTAACCGAGCATCAGCTGGAAAAGCTTGTAACAAATCTTCCTGGGTGTCTGCCGCCCCCCCAGGCGTAGTCAACTCCGTGTACACTATCACCAGTGTATATATTGAAGGTTTTGGCACATAAAGCAGCACAAATAATATATATCAACATTTTGTTTGAATATTAGAACTAGGTTACCTGTATTAAACCAGTCGATTTGGTTTCTGCCTTTCGGCTCAAGAAGAACTCTCCCTTCTCTGCAGCGGTCTGCTTGGCACGATTCACCAGAAATACGATAATGCCCGACAGCTGCATGGAAGCTAATCCTTGCCCCACTCTTGCACTGGTCGTAGCGGTCTGTTTAAAGTATGTCTGGCAAGGCAGATCATATAGATAAACACATACGCACACGTACATACATACATGATACATACACACATGGATTTCATATATAAATACTTACATGCAAGCTTACATACATAAGTACATGAGTACATGCCTACATTCATACCTACATGCATATACAATTAAATACATAGACCTCCCACAAACGCAATATATGAGTTTCCCACCATTTCCGCCCTGTTTATAGCACTGTCCCGCGTGTTCAAAGCCTTCACCATCGCGTGGTGAGCTACCAAAAGATTCTGCATGTTCTGCAACATTTGCGGTTGCATGGTCTGCAACGTTCCGGCGGCGGCTGCAAGCAGCTCTGTTGACGCCGCGGTCGACGCTGCTGGCGCTTGCAGAGAGAGAGAGAGAGATAGTGAGAGAGACATATATATTTAATATATATATATATATATATATATATAATAAGGGAGTGAGAGAGAGAGAGAGATAGTGAGAGAGACATATATATATATATGTATATATATATATATTATATATGTATTATATATGTATGTACATAATAAGAGAGAGGGAGACAGAGAAAGAGAGAGAGAGAGAGAGGGGGGGGGGGGTGGGAGGTTCGAACCTAGCACGGTCAATACTGGTGGCGTTGGCGCAGGCATTTCACTGTCGGTATTAGAGGAGTTGCTAGCATTAGTAGTACTAGTGGGTGTGTTAGTCGTTGGGTCCATGATAACTATACAAAGAAAAATATATCAATACAAACTGGTTCATAATATTATTGCTGATATTAAAGTCACTATGTGTGAAATGCAGTGTGTGTGTGTGTGTGTGTGTGTGTGTGTGGGCGTGAGAGAGAGAGAGAGAGAGAGAGAGAGAGGAGGTAAGAAACGCGGTAAGGAGAGCAAGAGAGACAGAGAGATAAAAGAGGAGATTTAAGACATGCGGGGAAGACATACATGCGTACATAAATACATAAATACCTACTTATACACATACATACATATATTGTAACATACATGCATACGAACATACATGCATGCATACATACATACATACACACATACATAGATCGATATTTACATACATAGATACATAAACACACACATACATACATACATGCGTACATAAATACATACATACATACACACATACATACATATACTGTAACATACATGCATACGTATACACACACACACAAACAAAAATACATAGATAGATAGATAGATAGATAGATAGATAGATAGATAGATAGATAGATAGATGGATGCATGGGTACATAAATACAAAAAAACATACATACACACATACACACATACATTGTAACATACATGAATACGTACAACCACACATACACAAATACATACATACATACATACATACATACATAAATTGAATACGTACATACATACATGCATACATACATACATACATACGTGCATACATACGTACGTACGTACATACATACATAGATTGAGAGACAGACAGACAGAGAGAGAGAGAGAGATAGAGAGAGAGAGAGAGCCAGAGAGAGAGAGAGAGAGAGAGAGAAGAGAGAGAGAGAGAGAAGAGAGAGAGAGAGAGACGGACAGAGAGAGAGAGAGAGAGAGAGGAGAGAGGAGAGAGAGAGAGACAGAGGAGAGAGAGAGAAAGAGAGAGAGAAAGAGAGAGAGAGAGAGACAGAGAGAGAAAGAGAGAGAAAGAGAGAGAAAGAGAGAGAGAGACACAGAGACAGACAGAGAGAGAGACAGAGAGAGAGACAGAGAGAGAGACAGAGAGAGAGACAGAGAGAGACAGAGAGAGAAAGGGAGAGAGAGAGACACAGAGAGAGAGAGAGAGACAGAGACAGAGACAGAGACACAGAGAGAGAGAGAGAGATAGAGAGAGAGTGAGAGAGAGACAGAGACAGAGAGAGAGAGAGAGGGACGAATGGTTTTCCAAGCTACCTACTTGTGGGGGCAGGCCCACCAAGAGGGGTTTCCTGGTCGATGCGCGGTCTAAAAAAGCAAAGATACAGGAACATTTTGCAGCCAAGGAACTGTTTTTGCTCCGCGGCTTTGCGTGCAGAAAGTGCCAGGCACGGAACAGGTGGATCCACAAAGAAATTAACCTGGAAAAAAACGGGCTGTGGGATTTGCAGCTGCTCCTGTGTCAGAGGACGAAAGGCAACAGAGCGTGACGAAAATGTTGCAGCTTGCTTTTGCGCGCCCTACCTGCAAGACGAGAAGTACCGATACGATTGTCCGAACTGCGGTACCGGTCAGAACGAGGTACCGATAACAACGCTATTCTTGCAGCGTTGGCCCAAAAAGCTACGATTCAGTATTGCAAGGGGAGCGTATCTCAAGGGTCTGGAACAGGATGTACTGGGGAATCCGAAGACGGACACTTGGATCATGACATGGCCAGTGGATGTGCCGTTGGAGTTTGCCGTGCCACCGGAGGAGCATGTCTGGGATGCGAGCGCTTGGGAACCAAGTCGCCTGAGGGGTAAGTACCGGCTGAAGTCAATTTTGGTGCACGATGAGTCCTCCAGCTGCCTGCATGGGCACTACTGGGCGATTGTGTGGTGTCCGATTCTGGAGAGGTGGTTGCAGGTGGACGACAATCGTGTTACTGTGATGCATGAGGATTGGAGGCCGGACGGACCACATACTGCGTCCAAGTGGGAGAGTGCGAGGAAGCAACCAGGTATGGTGTCTGCAGTGTTTTACGAAATGGCTGAGCCTGCGGAGGAATGGGATATCTCCTGTCGGGGGATGGAAGGTGGTGTTTACGACTACTATCTAACGCAACTGTCTTTGGTAAGGATCCTCAGGAACCTCCAGCGGAGTGATGGATGAAAAACGCGATGAATGTACGTGCTCATTTAGACTCTGAACAGTGAAGGGCAATGAGCTCGGTAAATGAAGGAAATAAACACGAGAGAGAATGTTCTTGCTACGGTATTGCAGGAGGGTGTGTCTTGGTGGGCTGTTGTTGGTGGTGCGTAGTAGTGGTAGGTGATAGGGTACTCATAAGTGATGTGGGGGTGCTTGGTGTGAGTAGACCCCAGCGGAGTTGCTGATGACGGCAAAATTCAGGATATGCGTACAAAGCGAAGAGTTCCAGAGGCTGTTGATACGGGAGCAACAAGCGGTCATGGAGGCCGCTGGAGAAGAACACACTGCCACGGGCATGATGGACACGCGAGTGCTGATAGCGGTTGAGGTCAAGAAGCAGGTGTACGTAGGAACAGTCACGCAGGCGGCCTCGGATTTTTCGAGTGGTGAGATTCACGTGTGGCACCCAGACGGAATTTGCGCTGCACAGACAGCGACCAGGAATAATGAGCAAGCACCTCATGGTTTGTATAAAACACTGGCGCCCTTGTATGTGGATGGGGACAAAAATCTCCAGTATTTGGTGAGTCACAGCATCGATCGAGCCAGGAATGTTACTGCTCCCTGCGTGGTGTCTATGCAAGGGTGCCTAGCATTTCTGCTTTTTGATTTGCGATTGGATCTTTACAAGAACACTCCTGCCCCCCCTTACATGACAAGTGTTTTTTATAATACATGTCCTTACAACATGTAAAGGGTCACCTGTCATAAAAGCAGTCCCTTACAAAATGTAAGGGGGCCCTGTATTGTAGCAGGCCCTTACAACATGTAAGGTGACCCTGTATTGTAGGAGTCCCTTAAAAAATGTAAGGGAGCACTGCATTGTAGCAGGCCCTTACAACATGTAAGGTGACCCTGTATTGTAGGAGTCCCTTACAAAATGTAAGGGGGCCCTGTATTGTAGGAGTCCCTTACACAATGTAAGGGTGCTCTATCTAAAAATACATGCTTACATTTTGTAAGTGCTAACTTTTTGTAAGTACTTTCTATTATAGCGAATGCTTACATTTTGTAAGGGGGTCCTGTAGCACACCCTTACATTTTGTAAGGATTGTTAAATTAATTTGTAAGGTATTAATATTAATACATATCACTTACATTTTGCAAGGGGGTGCTACAGCACACACATACATTTTGTAAGGGCGTGCTACAGCACACTCTTACGTATATGTTTTGTAACTGAGTAAGGGGGTGCTGCAGCACACGTTTATTGGTACATTCTGTTTATTAATACATGCATATGTATGCTTTTTTTTTTTTTTTTTTTTTTTTTTTTTTTAATCATCTGCAACTGAATAGGAAAATTTTTTGTTTTTTCAACTAGTTCAAGTTCTAGACAGAGACTTACCGTGCTTTTTTTAAACCGTATCTGACTTTGAAAAGTACCGTATCTAATTTTCAAAGGTACTTTTTGAAAATATTATTATTATTATTTAAAACTAGTAAAACTGTTGCTGTGGTATATAATACGTACTAACTAGACAATAGTAATGACTAGCGTTATTGTCTGATTCTAGTGATTGTGGCGCCGCAGGCCGAAAATGTTATATTTTTGAAGCTAAAGTTTGAAAAAAATCATATTTTCTATTTGAAATTCAGACTATAGTTCCTACAGTTAAGCACGCTGAAACAGAATTTGATAATAACACTTTGACACATTTGTATTTAGAGTCTAATAATGTCCTACACTACCCATCGACAGTAGTCACACAACTCATTAAATGACATGACACTGATTCTGATTATTGAAAATACGAAAGTAAAGAATCAAACTCCGAGAGGACGCACAAACAAGAGAAGAAAAGAAAAAAGAAAAATAAATAAAGCAGGAAAAAAATTCTAGAATAAAATTACGCGCGCGTGTGTGTGTGTGTACATGTGTGTGTGTGTGTGTGTACATGTACTTTAAAAAAAGAAGCAGCTTAGCTGAAGGGATGAGCAATATGTATTATGAGAGTCATATATAGGCTATGCTAAAGAAGTGAAGCCATTCTTATCATACCTACGAGTACGGCAGCTGTGACTTGTAACACCAAGAGATACCTTGATGAAGAAGACATGCAACCTTTTTTTCACCACCAGTGTGTAGACCTTGCCGGCCCTACTGTAAAACATTAGGTAAAAAGTGAAGAAAATTTCAGTAAAACCTACCGTATCTGCGGTCGAAAAGTACCGTATCTAGATACGGTAGATACGGTGCTCGGTAACCCACTGCTAGAAGTTGATGTTACCGCTACCGGTAACTTGATTTTTGAAAAAACGATATTATCGAAATAATTTTTATGACAGTCTCTGACCTCACTCTCACCGCTCTGCTGACTCACATTCACTATGTCACTCACTCACTCACTCACTCACTAATATTTGTATGTTGTGTGTGTGTGTCTGTGTGTGTGTGTGTGCTAAGTGTATGCATGTATGTATGTATGTATGTATGTATGTACATATGTATGTATGTATGTATGTATGTATGTATGCATTGCATGCATGCATGCATGCATCCAGCATGTATGCATGCATGTATGTATGTATGTATGTATGTACATTGTATGCATTATGTATGTATTGTATGTATTGTATGTATGTATGTATGTATGTATGTATGTATGTATGCATGTATGTATGTATGTATGCACATATGTATGTATGTATGTATGCATGTATGTACGCGTATGTATGTATGTATGTATGTATGTGTGTATGTATGTGTGTATGCATATATGTATGTATGTATGGACATGTACAATTGTATGTATGCATGTATGTATGTATGTTTGTATGTATGTATGTACGTGTGTGTGTGTGTGTATGTATGTGTATGTATGAATGTATGTATGTATGTATGTATATTTGCATGTATGTATGTACATACATACATGCATACATACATGCATACATACATGCATACATACATCTGCATACATACATACATACATACATACATACATTACGTACATACATACATATATACATACTTACATACATACATGCACATACATACATACATACATACATACATACACATACATCCACATACATACATACATACATACATATACATACATACATACATACATACATACATATGAACATAAATACATACATACATACATACATACATACAATAGTAATAATAATAATAATAATAATAATAATAATAATAATAATAATAATAATAATAATAATAATAATAATAATAATAATCATAATAATCATAATAATAATAATAATAATAATAATAATAATAATAATAATAATAATAATAATAATAATAATAATAATCATAATAATAATAATAATAATAATAATAATAATAATAATAATAATTATAAAAATAATAATAACAACAACAACAACCACCACCACCACCACCACCACAACAACAACAACAACAACAATAATAATAATAATAATAATAATAATAATAATAATAATAATAATAATAATAGTAGTAGTAGTAGTAGTAGTAGTAGTAGTAGCAATAATTATAATAATATGTATGTATGTATGTATGTATGTATGTATGTACATGTACAATTGTATGTATGTATGTATGTATGTATGTGTGTATGTATGTATGTACGTATGTATGTATGTATGTATGTACATACATACATACATACATGCATACATACATACATGCATACATACATGCATGCATACATACATACATATATTTACATTTATACATACATACATACACATACATACATACATACATACATACATACATACATACATACATACATACACATATACATACATACATACATACATACACATACATAAACGTACATAGAGACGTACATACATACACATACATACATACATACATACATATATATATATATACATATATATATATATACACGAACATACATACATACATACAATAATAATAATAATAATAATAATAATAATAATAATAATAATAATAATGATAATAATGATAATAATAATAATAATAGTGCTTCTCTGTCAATGGCTGATGCATTTCTGCACATGCGCCTCCATCGTCTCACCCGTGAGGGGAGTACGAAGCATTGACGATAAGCTCTAATGACACCCCCGCAAGGGCAGTTCCAACACTTCCAGACGGGCCGGTATGTTCAATGAAAATACTGGTCCAGACGGATCGGTATGTTCAATGAAAATACTGGTGGCACCGACGGGAATCGAACTGGCGACAGGGCCCAGATGGTAGAACTTGCCCGGTGTCCAATAATAATAATAATAATAATAATATGTTTTTCAATTGATGCATTTTCACATGGTATCGTTCATGAATAGAAGAATACGATATCTAATGAAGAAATTCAACACTTCAGACGACGTATGTTAATGAATATGTAGACAGTATGTAATGAAAATACTGGGCACGACGGGAATCGAACTGGCGACAGGGCCAGATGGTAGAACTTGACACTGGTATCACTGTTATAATAATAATAATAATAATAATAATAATAATAATAATAATAATAATAATAATAATAATAATAATAATAATAATACTAATAATAGACTTATCAGTCAATTGGCCTTTGATCCTGTCATGTGCCTCCATTGGTAGCACGGGACCGTTCGGTGACGCGGCTCCGCTCCAAAGACTCGACTGGCAGTGCAATGTGCAAATGAGCGTGCTGTGCATGTGGAAGTGGGTGCAAGGAGTGAGAGGAGTTATCTGCCGAGAAGAAGTCCGCGACGCTGCGCTGACCTCCACCTACAACAGATCTAGCCAGACATTCTACCTGACTAGGCCTTCCCCTCCTCCTTCTACCCACCTCCTGAACGACCGTGAGGTCGATCACCTCCTCCTCCTCCTCCGCCCCCTCTGCCTCCCTGGTCTGCGCCTCCAACTCCTCCCACTCCTTCCAGATGGTGGCAACAAACCTTCCTAACTCCTCCTCCACCTCTTCTGGGACAGGGATAAACAAAACGCCGAGCATCGCCGCCATCTTTTCATCCTCCCCCTTCAGCCATTCCTCTTTGAAGAGCCTCATCTCCTCCTCTGCCTCCCGCAGTGCCCTGTGATAAAGCCCTCCTCGATTCAGCATGAGGGGCTGCCGGGCTTGCGCCTCATCGATAAACTTAACAGTGCCTCACGAGAGCTCGCAAACGTTGGGCAATGCAGCAGGAAGTGACGTAACGACTCGTTAACCTCAGTGCCACACAAGGCGAAACAGCTTGAGCAGTCCGGCGAGCATGAGCCAAATTTGGATCGGTAGAGGCGAAGGCGATTGTTGCAGCTCAACAATCGCCTTCTGATAAGGTTGTGACTTCCCCCCTCCAGCGCCCGCCAACGTGGGAAAGCAGAGCGGGAAGACATCTGGCTAAGCAGCACCCTAAGCCCATCAGAGGGCTTAGCCTGCCGCTTCCAGCCAGCTACTTCCTGCCGGACAGATCATTGCTTTACCACCTCGTTCCAGTTCGCCAGAGCGGCCCGCCAGTCCTTATCATCTACCGTGCCATCTTCGTTCACGACCCGCTTGAGCGCATCCAAGCCCTCCCGCAGCCTGTGATCTGCTAAGATCAAATTTTCCGTATCTTTCTTCCATTTGCACTGACCCGTGTTGTAAAGCCTGCGTGTTAGCGCTGTGTTGCCCAGTAACTCGATGCGCCCTAGGAACCGAAGCCGGGCCGCCTTGGCAAGGATGCTAAAACTCGGCGTGCGGCCTAAACCCCTGGTGATGCAGCCGCTTGTGCGCGTACCAACACCCAAGATGACCCGCAGGGGCGCTACCAACGCGCCCTCCAGCTTACTCAGCTTGTTGGCGCCCGGCAGATCCCAAAAAGCCGATGCGTAAAGCAACTTTGCGCCAACCATTTGCTGCCAATTCATCAGCCGAAGACGCGCTGGAACTTCATGGGCAATCCAGAGGGGGCAGCAGGCAGCCGTTCCCGCTACAGTGATTTCCGCCGCCCGCTTCGCTTGCGGTTTATCGGAGAGGGTGTCCGTGAGCAGAACTCCCAGGTATTTGTAGTGGTCGGTGACGTTGAGAACCTTGCCCCGGAACCTCACGCATGGGGGCGACTTTTTTGACTTGGCGTGCCCGTATATCGGCATGACTTCCGTCTTGCCCGGTTTCAGGTTGATTTCAAGCCGATAGTCCTCCACGAATGTCGCCACGACATTAACAATCTGTTGAAGCTCCGTGACACTATGCGCAATTACCGCAACGTCGTCGGCGTAAAGCAGGGTCCGTATGTCTTCGATGCGGTTGAGGTCCTCGATCTCCAACTCTTTCGCGATTCGGACCGTTAGCTCATCCATGAAGACGTTGAACAGCGACGGTGACAACGGCGACCCTTGCTGAACTCCCATCTCTTCCAGCACTTCACCAGTGAGTTCGCCATCGACTAGCACTCGCGATGACGTTCTTCGGTAAAAACGCCGCAGAATGCGATAGAACTTGCCCTGTACCCCCATCTGGGTTAGCCTCTGAAACAACCCGGCCCGCCAAACCGTAGGGAATGCCTTTCTCAGATCCACGAACAAAACGAAAGAACGGAGGCCAGCTTGTTGTCTAAGGCGCAGACGCTCCTTAAGGACAAAAATCTGGTCCCCCGTACTACGTTTTGGCCGGAACCCACCCTGCTCTGGGCGAAGCCTGCCCGGCTGATCGATGAAAGCCGTAAGCCTCGCCGCCATAAGGGACAGATACATCTTACCCAGACAGCTCAGAATCGCGATGTCTCTCCAATTTTCCGGATCGGTTGGGTCGCCTCCTTTTGGGATGTTGACGATAATCGCTTTGCCCCAGTCGCTGGGGGTGTATTCGCACGATTTCAACTAGTTGAAGAAGCGCACCAGAAAGCTCACAATCCGCGTGCCTCCGTACTTGAGCATCTCGTTCTTGATCTTATCCGGTGAGCACGCTTTGTGATTCTGGAGATTTTCCTGGCAGAGCTCCACTTCCTTCTCGGTGTAATCATAGTCCAGCGGGCCCGTCTCAGTCCGGATCTCCTCGGCTTGCGCCATGGCCTCGAATTGGTCGCGCAGGTTGTCGTTATACTGGAAGGTTTCGCGGGCCTTCCGCTCGGGCTCAATCCGCGCTGCTTCCTCATCAGAACCGACTTCCTCTACACATGCATCCTCCAAAAACTGGTTTTCTTTGGGGACCACCATACGTCGGCGGTATTCTTCCCATTCTTGTAGTTTTTCCCGGAGTGTGCATGCCAGAGTGCCATCGGGCTTCCGAACAGGAGCAGAAGCGTTCGACCGCCGAACCCCGCCCAAACGCTTTGACAGCTTCCAGTACGTGGCCATGGTAGCGCTCCTGAAAATGGCAGCGGTGTCATTCTGGACCCGCTTCCACGCTTGCTCCTTCTTCTCCTTGCATAACCTTCTGACAGCCTTCCTCGCTTCTTTATATCTTTGCCAGGCCTCTCGGTTGGCCTCATGCCTATGCCTCTCTCCGTCGCGCATGGACGGTCTCCTGGAATCGAATCAGGTTCCCTCGGTTGCCACCAGTAGATACATTTATACGACGCGAGACCATGATCGGTACCCTTATTGGTAAGTTCACCCTTTTCCAGGCCCAAAGTTCTAGCCCTACTGTCCTCATGGAATCAGTACTACGCCTATTTGTTGAGACCCGGTACTCACGGAAGGTCTTCGAAGAAGCTTTGTCTCGGATGAATCCTCGTGATGATGTGTGGACTCGAGTGCGTTGGTCGTTCCGGGTCACAACGATGTGGCCGAGTTGGATGGAGAATACGTCCTTTCGCGTACGGTGGGCATGGACGGTCTCCTGGACGAGTTACCGGAGGTGAAGCAACAGTGATATCGAAGCCCGATGTATGTTTTCTAACTGTTGTCTTATTTACCCCTTGCAGACGTTGCAGTTGATCCCAATCTTCCAGGCCGGTTAGGCGTCCATATTTATGGACCATAATGAGTTCGCGATGGCTTGAATCGTCTAGTAACTGGGATAGGTTCGCATAAACGTAGGAAGGAGCGGAGTGTGAGATCCATAAGGCTGTGGAATTGCTTCGTCGATAGTGATGGGTAGTTCCACGTAATGATACCGGGTGATCGCATCCTGGTTCATGGCAAGGGCACTTGGATATTGCGGCTCGTGAGCGTGGGTTGACGAGATGATGGCTTTTAGGGGTAGTCGACGTTGGAAAATGGAAAGGGCGCATACGGGGGTAAGCTCGTCGTCTTACATTCATACGAGGGAGTAGAAGAGAGATAAATCGTTTTTCAAGAGCTAATCGTTGGGAGCGAATAGTGTTTTCCTCATCCATGGATAGGAAACGTGGGACTTGGCGAATGATGGCTATCGGTACTGACACGAATTGATGAAAACCGATGCTGCCTCCGAGTCTCGCTAGTCGAGTGATCTTCTATTGGCGGTATTCTTCCCATTCTTGTAGTTTTTCCCGGAGTGTGCATGCCAGAGTGCCATCGGGCTTCCGAACAGGAGCAGAAGCGTTCGACCGCCGAACCCCGCCCAAACGCTTTGACAGCTTCCAGTACGTGGCCATGGTAGCGCTCCTGAAGTTGGCAGCGGTGTCATTCTGGACCCGCTTCCACGCTTGCTCCTTCTTCTCCTTGCATAACCTTCTGACCGCCTTCCTCGCTTCTTTATATCTTTGCCAGGCCTCTCGGTTGGCCTCATTCCTTCGCCAGAGGCCGTATGCCTCTCTCCGTCGCGCAATCGCTTCCCTAAGACTCTCATCAAACCATGCATTAGTAAACCCTGGCCTAATCACCCGAACTCCCAAGACCTTCACGGCTGCGCCCGTGAAAGCTCGGACCACTAAACTAGCGACCCTATCTACCTCCTGCTGAAGCTCATCCGGGTCCTCCACTGCTGATAGATCTGGGAGGCCATCTGGCAACAGCCCCGATATACCAGCTGCAAAGGTCTCGTCGTACTTCAACCTAAGCTTAGACAGCTCACTCTCCTTACCCTCAACTACCCTGCCTATCAAGCGCTCTGCCTTGAATGCTTTGTACCTCTTTACCTGCTTTTTGGGGGGTGGCTGTCCCCCCCAGACCAGTTCCGCCCACACAGCTTTGTGGTCGGTATCAAGGTCTACCTCGTCGACGCCGAAGCTTGCCTCCTCCGCCAGCTCGGAAGAGACGCAGATGTAATCCAGTAGATGCCTTCGTCCACCTACATTTTCCTGCCTAGACCACCAATATTTGTCCCCCCGTGGTTGCGAAAACCCACTGAGATTGCGCAACCCCGTGGCAACAAGCATCGCAGCCAGCAACTCACCATTCTCACTCCTAACCCCTCTACCCCTCCCATCTATCTCGCCAAAGAGGCCCACCACTTCCTCCTCCCGCGCTATTCTGGCGGGCCCCAGCTTAGCATTAGCATCACCAACCGTAACCACATGACCTTTGGTGGCGAAGTAGGAGACGGCCGCCTGCCACGCCTCATAGGCTGCAATAGATTCCTCTCGTTGATTTTCTTGGGGGAAGTAGCCGTTGCCGACGAACACATCCGACGCCGTCGCGCTCCCAGACGACAGCCTCACCCACAATTGCTGTGGGTGTGGAACAGGCGCCTGTACAATGGTAGCGCACGGTGCCAGATAGTTGGCCACCAACGTCAAGACTCCCCCCAAGAGACGCGAGCCCGCACCAGTTGCAGCCGCTTTGCCGAGGACTGCGAAGCCGTCGACTTGGAGCTTCTCCACCTTCTGCGACGATAGGTTGTGCTCCTGGACTCCGACGATCACCCAGCCTCGCTCCTTGTAGTGCTCCGGCCATTCCCCAAAGCCTGGGCTATCCGCACCCACTTTGCCTTGCCAATTATGTGAGGCCACCCTCAGTGGGAAGCCTTTCACAAATTGGGAAGAACGAAGCTGATGCCGATGCCTGCGCTTCGGTTGAGCCCGCCTGGAGCCCTCCGCCACCCTCCACGGCCCATCCTGCACCCTCCGCCCCAGCTCCTCCAGCTCCCGCATCCCGCCCCACTCCGCCAAGGGAGATTCACCGCTTGAGGCTTCGCCCTGGGGCTCGTCGACTTCCACGTCGAGCACCCAGTAGCCAAATCCCTGCTTGCGAAGCTCCCTCTGCATCTCTACATACTGGGCACCCCCCCGTGCAGCCCGCTGCTTCTCTCTTTCCCGGAAAGTCCTACCCGTCGCAACGTGAACCTTTCCCGTGAAGAACTTACGCTCCCGCAGCAGCCGCACCATCTTCTCCGCCTCCTCACAAGACGCACATTTAATCCGCAAATGTCGCCCACTACCTCTGCCCGCGAATTCCACCTCGACTTCCCCGAGACCGAGAATTCGGAGCTCTCGCGCCATGACCACTGTCTGAGAGACATGCGATAGCCCCCATACTATGCAACATCTCTTATCCAGCTCATTTCGTACCTTCCTCCGCCACCTCCTCGGTGGCGGTACCGCTTGCCACACGCCGTGACCAGACCTTTCCGGACGTGACTTCTCTTCCGAGGTTGGGGAGGGTGATCGAGATGCAGCAGGATTGCTGGCTCTACGTGATTCAGGTTGCCCGTCAGGTACGCGAGCACTCGACCACCCCACCCCGGCCGAGTAGCCATCGCCACCCGCAGGCGCACTCCCACGGGGAACGTCTAAACCTGAAGGATTACCGCCTTGACCCATAGGGCCAGCACTAGCGGCCGCGCTCTTCGCATAAGAACCTGACATAAGTGGTATGGGACCCCGGTGCCGCATTGATCGAGTTGTAAACTCGATAAATGAGGACCCAGGTGGGGTTATTTAAAGCTCAACCCTTAAAAAGCATACGTGTACGTATGTATAGGAATACACACAAACACTCACCTGCATCCGTAACCAGGCACGAGGCAGACCCGCTGTGCATCATCGAGGTAGGTGTCGTGGCAAACCACCCTGCGTCCGATAAACGCTGCAAGTGAGTCATCTACCGAGAGCACAGAGTGACAGGCCCGTGCACGTGTACCCACCACCCCATAACCCTCCGCCAGAGCAACCCCATGGCATCCGCAGGATGAGCACGAAGAGTGCTGAGAGAGAGGGTGAGCCAGGAGCCCCGCTCCGGTCCGTCGTTACTTTGGTCATTTAGTCGTTTCAAGGCTTGTGGTAAGGTGTAGGGCCTCTCGCCTTCGTACAAACTCCGACCGACAGTAGTTTGGTTGACCATCCTTCGCGGTGACCCTCTGAACACAACCCCCTCCCCCAGTGCCCACCCCTTGTGATTCCAGAGGCCACCCCGAGCCAAGAGCCATGAGTATGATGAGCAACTCACATGAGTTACTCTCAGTAATTGGGACCCGTCTCATAAATCAATGGAACGCTTATCGTGCGCCCCTCATAGGCTCAGCCCGCCCATGTGAAAGCTAGGCCTCGCCCAAAGCAAAGCAAAGCAAAGCAACAAAAAAAAAAAAAAAAAAAAAAAAAAAAAGAAAAAAAAAGAAAAAAAAAAAAAAAAAAAAGAGAGAGAGAGAGAGAGAGAGAGAGAGAGAGAGAGAGAGAGAGAGCGAGCGAGAGCGAGGCCGCCGTGGCTCGCCCGCAATCCAGCTGGGTGCACCTCGTCACAACCACTCATCGGCGTGAGCTCATAGCTGTGTGCGACATAGGTACAAGAGCAAGAGGAGAAACAGTGTGCCAGCGTGGATGTGTGGGTGAGGCAGTGCGGTGAGGCAAAGCAGCGATGCCAGTCGAATCCCTGGAGACGGAACCTAGCATCAAAAACATCGTATAAGTCTACCCCAGGCCTCCATCCACCGAGTGGTGAGCTCGATAAAAGAAGACCCGAGTGGGGTTATTTAAAGCTCAACCCTTAAAAAAGCATAAACATGTACGCCGCCAGGAACCCAACAACAATAACATAGCAGCCAGGAACCCAACAACAATAACATAGCAGCCAGGAACCCAACAACAATAACATAGCAGCCAGGAACCCAACAACAATAACATAGCAGCCAGGAACCCAACAACAATAACATAGCAGCCAGGAACCCAACAACAATAACATAGCTTCCGTAACCAGCCTTCAGGAACCTACCTCAGTTACCCGCCCCCGTAACCAGGTCAGAGACGTGACGTACTATGCATCATTGAGGTGTCGTGGCAAGCCACCCTGCGTCCGATAGAAGCTACAAAAGAGTCATCTACCGAGAACACTAAGTGACAGGCCCGGTCACATGCACCCAACACGTCCCGACCCTCCGCCAGAGCATCCCCATGGCATCCGCAAAGTGAGCACGAGGGGTTCTGGGAGAGAGGGTGAGTCAGGAGCCCCGCGTCCAGGCAGTCGCTACTGTGGCAGTTGAGTGATTTCAAGGCTTGTGGAAATGTGTGGAGCCTGTCGCCTTCATTCCCACTCATACCGACAGTAGTTTAGTTAACCAACCTGTCCAGTGACCCACTGAGCCCATCCCCCTCCCTCAGATAACCCCCACCCCCCGCACCCCGAGTGATACCAGAGGCCACCCCGAGCCAAGAGCCGTGAGCGTGGTGAGAGAGCTTCTCTCAGTAAAAGTTTCCGTCTCATGAATCAGTGGAGCACTGATTATGTACCCCTCATAACAAGCTGCCAACGGCCCCAACCCCGCCGTGTGGCGGTGACACCCAACCATGTATTGGTGCCCCCCAAAATACTAATAATAATAACAATAATAATAATAATAATAATAATAATAATAATAATAATAATAATAATAATAATAATAATAATAATAATAATAATAATAATAGTGCTTCTCTGTCAATGGCTGATGCAAATCTGCACATGCGCCTCCATTGTCTCACCCGTGAGGGGAGTACGAAGAATTGACGATAGGCTCTAATGACACCCCCGCAAGGGCAGTTCCAACACTTCCAGACGGACCGGTATGTTCAATGAAAATACTGGTGGCACCGACGGGAATCGAACTGGCGACAGGGCCCAGATGGTAGAACTTGACCACTGGGCTATCACGGTGTCCATAATAATAATAATAATAATAATAATAATAATAATAATAATAATAATAATAATAATAATAATAATAATAATAATAATAATAATAATAGTGCTTCTCTGTCAATGGCTGATGCATTTCTGCACATGCGCCTCCATCGTCTCACCCGTGAGGGGAGTACGAAGAATTGACGATAGGCTGTAATGACACCCCCGCAAGGGCAGTTCCAACACTTCCAGACGGACCGGTATGTTCAATGAAAATACTGGTCCAGACGGACCGGTATGTTCAATGAAAATACTGGTCCAGACGGACCGGTATGTTCAATGAAAATACTGGTCCAGACGGACCGGTATGTTCAATGAAAATACTGGTCCAGACGGACCGGTATGTTCAATAAAAATACTGGTGGCACCGACGGGAATCGAACTGGCGACAGGGCCCAGATGGTAGAACTTGACCACTGGGCTATCACGGTGTCAATAATAATAATAATAATAATAATAATAATAATAATAATAATAATAATAATCCATAATAATAATAATAATAATAATAATAATAATAATAATAATAATAATAGGCGTAAAAGATCTTAAACTCCGCATATGCTGGTTGATAGCCCAGGACCCAGCAGACACCAGATTGTTATGGGTGGGATTTCGAGGCAGCTCTAGCAACCGCGCTTGGTGTATGCACTTGCACATTCGGTGACGTCTTGCAAGAGGTTGCTGGGACTGCGGAATAACCTCGGCTTAGTGCAGTCTTGCCCTCAGGAGCTCCATCGGTGGCCCCGATCATCAGGCGAGAGACTGACACGGGGGGGTGGAGGACCTCGAACAAGGGTATTGGAGGCTTATGTCCGTTGAGGATATGCCATTAGCTGCATCAGTACGCCTCAGATATAGTAAATAATAATAATAATAATAATAATAATAATAATAATAATAATAATAATAATAATAATAATAATAATAATAATAATAATAATAATAATAATAATAATAATAATAATAGGCTTCCTCAGACTATAGCATCAGATCCAGATCCTGGACATGTGCCTCCATTGGGTCACCGGGGTCAGCCGATCCCAACGCATTGTCAGAACACCAAACAGACATAGCAGCAACAGCAACAGCAGGGGCAGATGGGGGCTGTGAAGTGCATGAAGAGCTAGATGCGAGGGTGTTAGCTGAAGAGAAGAACTCGGAGACACTACGCTGCGCTCCCGAACCCCTCTCTCTAGCCAGGACGTCCACACTGCGCGGACGGCCGCGCCGCGCAACATCAACGTCACTTGGGGAAGAGGGTGGGACAGAAGCTGATGGAACCTCAGTGAGGTCAATCACCTCCTCGCCCCCATCCTCCACCCCAAGCTCCTCCCTTTTACCCTCCCTAGCAGACCAACACTCAGACACATATGATCCAAACAACACATCCAACTTTGGAGGGGGACGCAACGCTGTAACCCCTAACAACGCAGCAAGCCTAAAGTTACTGCGGAAGCGCGACTTCCCCTGAAAAAGCTTACAAAACAATCGTGATTGATCCACAGGCGACATATCATCCCAACCCTGCCGCACAGAGCCCTCCCGCTCCCGCCCAAGCAACACATCCTCCACCACAACCTCACCGCCTACGACCTCACCACCCTCCTCACTCCCTCCATCCCCCTCAGCACCCCCCACAGCCATGCCACCGAGCCTCTGCATACTCAGCAACAGCTGCTTACGTCTCCCCTCATGCATGGGGCAAACCCATAAGAAGTGCGCAAGGGACTCATTGACATCATCATGACAACAAAAGCAGCGAGGGGACATGCCACTGACCAACTTGCTGCGGTACAACCGAAGGCGGTTGTTGCAGCTGAGCAACCTTCTCCGAAGCAGATTATAATGCGCATCATCAAGGGCTACCCATCTTGGGAACTCCTTAGTTCCAAAGACTTGTCTTAGGATGACTCGCAGGCCATCAGTAAGATCGCTGCCTGCCTCTCGCTTGTCCCACATCAGTTGCTGCACCATCTTGACGTCCTGCTGAAGGGCCCACTTGTCCACAGTCGAACACCAACCCTCGAGGTCCTTCTCTGAGCTATTTAGGAGCTCCTGAAGCCCTTGTTGTAGATCCATTGAGTCCCTGATAGCGCCTTCGGCCTCCGCAGTCCAGTCGGATTTGACTTGAGATGCGATGACAGGAAATCGCTTCTCAGGTAGAACACGCAGCCGTCCATAGAACTTCAGTTGCGCCGCCCGCCGCAAACGCTCCGCACTCAAAGAGCGCGCCAGAAAGAGTGTAATCCACTTGTTTGTCTTAGGGCTGATGCCGAGAATCATCCTCATGGGGCGCAGCATTGCTGCCTCCAGCTTGGTGAGCTGCGATACGGGGGCACGCCAGACATCGAAGGCGTACTTCAGCTTGGCCCCCACAAGTTGATTCCAGCACATGAGACGATACCTAGCTTGTATCTCACCTGCACACCACAAAGAGTACCAACCTGCGGTGGCGACTTCAGTGACACGCGTAGCCCGCAGGGCCTGCTCCTTCCACTTCAGGTCGTCGGTGATAACCACTCCCAGGTACTTGTACTGACTGGTGACACAAAGCTTCTGGCCGCGAAACCACACCACGGGCTCACCTCGCTCCCTGATACTTGGTCGTTTCGCCTTGCTCGACGTGTAAATGGGCATTATTTCCGTCTTGCCGGGCTTCAAGTTGACTTCCAGCCGGTAATCTTCCGCGAACTTGGCAACAACATTGACCATCTTCTGGAGCTCGGTGCGACTGTGAGCGATGAGGGCCACGTCGTCCGCGTATAGAAGTGCCTTGATGTCGTTCAGCCGCTTCACATCCGTGATCTTGAGGGCACTCGCCAGCCGATCACACAGCTCATCCATAAAGACGTTGAAGAGTGTGGGAGAGAGAGGGGACCCCTGTTGGACGCCTACACCCTCCAGTACTTCGGGGGTGAGTGCTCCATCAACTAGCACTTGCGACGAAGTCTGCTCGTAGCACCTGCGTAGCGTGCGCCAGAACTTGCCCCTTACACCCAGCTTCCAGAGCCTCTCAAATAGGCCATCTCTCCAAACAGACGGGAAAGCCTTGCGTAGATCGACGAACAGGACATACGACTCCCGCTTCTGCTGCTGACGCCCCTTCAACCTCTGCCAAAGGGTAAAGACCTCATCCGTAGTGCGACGCCCCGGGCGGAAGCCTCCCTGCTCTGGACGTAGCTTATCCGGGCCATCCACGAAGAGCGTTAGACGAGTAGCTAATAAGGACAGATACAGCTTACCAAGGCAACTAATAATCGAGATATCCCTCCAGTTGTCAGGATCCGTAGGATCCCCACCCTTGGGGATATTGACGATGATTCCCTTGCCCCAAGCTTTTGGAGTCCTCTCGGCTTCTCGAATCCAGTTGAAGTACTGCGTTAAGTAGCAATTGATGTAGGCGCCGCCATACTTGAGCATCTCGTTCTTCACTTTGTCCTCGCCACAAGCTTTGTGGTTATTCAGGGCACGTTGCCTTGCAAGGACCTCCTCTTGCGTGAACGGCTTGTCCAGCTCTTCGCAAGTGTCTTCACCTACTTCGTGCTCCTTCATAGCCCGGGCCACCTCATCTCTGAAGCGATCGTTCCAGTGGAACTGCCGCTTAGCTTCGGCTTCCTCCCACTCCAGCGAGCCTGCTTCTGCACAGCACTCCACCACAACAGCCGCACTTGCCGGATTTTCCCGTGGCTTCACCGAATTTTTCCGAAATTCCTCCCACCGAGCGACCTTCTCCGGCAGCGTACACGCCAGTGAGCCATCCTCCCTTTGCACCGGCGCGGAGACCTTCGTTCTGCGTGCCCCGCCAAGCCGCTTCGCGAGTAGCCAAAAGCGCTTTGAGGATTGCTCGCGTTGACATTTGACCGCTTCTTCCTGCACTTGCTTGAAGGAGGCGGACTTCTTGGCCCGAGTTGACTTCCGAATTTGCTTGCGGAGCCGTAGCCAATTCAGACGGGCTTCCGCATTCGATTCATCACTCCTGTATGCTGCGTAGGCCTCCCGGCGCTGCTGAATTAGCTCCTTTAGCTCCCCGTCGAACCAATTGTTGGTGAAACGGGGTCGTATACATCTGGAGCCAAGGACCCGGTGCGCCGCCATTCGGAAGGACTGCGCCACTCGCTCGGTGACGTCATCTACCACCCGTTGGCTGTCGGCACCACCCGATAGGTCAAGCTCAGGCAGCTGATGCACTCCAAGCTTCTGTAGGCAATGCTGGAATACGTCATCGAACTTGTCGCGTAGATAATCCAGCGCTTGCTTCGCAGCGTGATCATTACCCGAGACACCAGCACCAATAAGCTTATCAACACGAAAGGACCTGTAAGGTTTCGCAGCCCGCTTTGGCCGGCGCTGGCCGCTCCACGTCAGTTCGGCCCATACTGCCTTGTGGTCCGTATCAAGATCATCTTCGCATACTCCGAACTTTGCTCCAGATGCCAAGCCAGGCGACGCGCAGATGTAATCGAGGAGGTGCTTGCCTGTGCCCATGCCGCGCTGCTCACGCCGGGACCACCAGCAGGACCCTTCCACTGGGCACGAGAAGCCGCTCAGATTTCGCAGGCCCGTAGCGACGAGGACAGCCGCGAGTCTCTTGCCGTTCTCCGAACGTACCGGTGCTCCCTTATCATCGACCTCCCCGTGCTGACCGACGATGCCCTCCTCTTTTCGGCTGCATGCCGGCCCGAGCTTCGCGTTGGCATCCGCCACCGTGACCACAAGACCTTTGGCTCCAAAAAAAGCTATAGCTGCCTGCCAGGCCGCATACGCCTCTGACGACTCTTCTTCCTGCGTTTCCTGGGGATAGTAGCCGTTGCCCACATAGATATCCTGAGCGCCGGTAACACCCGAGGCGATACGCAGCCACACTTGCTGCCGGTGGTCGACGGGAGCTGACACCAGGTTGCAATACGGACCAAGGAAGTTAGCCACCGCGAATAGAACCCCACCCTTGCAGCGATTTTTCTCGCTGACCTCCGCAGGTTTTCCAAAAATCCGGAATCCATCCAGGCTGCATTTGGAAAGTTGCTTCTTGCCCATGCGGTGCTCCTGAGCCCCGATGACTAGCCAGCCCTCGTGCTTGTAGAATGATGCCCATTCCGCCGTGCCTACGTTGTCGTATCCCGTTTTACCCTGCCAGTTGTGACTCGCGACGAGTAGCTTGAAGCCGGTATCGAACTGCTTGGAGCGGTGCTTCTTGGCTCGTTTCCGGACCCGACGGCCGCGCTTGGCTTCCGCCCTCGTGCTGCCCCCCTCTGCAGGTGCTTGCGCAGGTTGGTCCCCCACTGCACTGGCCGCCGAATGCAGGGGCACCACATGCACATCAGCACACTCAGACACACACTTAGGTGCATCGGCAGCCAATTCCGAAGACACCACCTGCACATCATCGACACATTCTTCATGCAGAGGCAAGACGCGATATCCCGTCGCAGCTTCCTCCTTCCGGACCGCCGCTTCCCCACGCAGATGGATGCGAATAAGCCTTCGGACACGTTCCCTGTCCCTGAACCTGCGCCCAAGGGCAACATTGACCCCTCTGCCGAAGAATTTGAGATGTTTGAGTTGCTGCAACGCTGTCTGCCTGCTGTCATCGTCCTCGTAGACCAGCTCCAGGTGAAGAGACATTCGCTGGCCTTGCCACTCCATTACCGGGACCACCAGACCAAGACCGCTCATTTTGGAGGCGATCTCCTGTAGATTGGCGCGTTCTGAGAGCCCCCAGACAATCAGATTACGCCCGTCCTTGTCGTACCGATCTACCCGTCGGTACCGTCGAGGCGGCGGTGCCATCTGCCATATAGCGCCGCTCGCCTTATGTTGAAGCGCCGACCCGTGTGCCAGGTTTGGGGAGGAAGGATGAGGCGCAGCTAAGATAGCCTCTCCACGTGGTTCAGGAATTCCGTCATATACGCGAGCCCTCATCCTCCCATCCTGGGACATCGGGCCAGAGCCCGTCGAAGAGGCATTCCCACGGGGATTGTCCAGGTCTTCGGCGATTCTACCTTGTCCCATAAGGGCCACAGTGGTAGCTCCGTGCTTCGCGTATTTGTAATCCATTGAGAGTAGTAGACGGCCAATGTCGCTGGCCATCACCGCCGCGCCTCTTTACGCCGAGGAAAGCGCCCGTCCATGCAAATAGCATCGGCGGTATCTGCAACACACACTACACGCATTTCCGCCGGTGTCACTGGACGCTGCCGCGTCGCTTCGTGCCCTTCGGCGCCCGCCAGCACCCCCAGCGTCGCCAGAACCTGCCTCACGCACTACACACACTCTCCATCGCATCGCCAACGCCTCTACTCTCATGCCTTATGGACTTTCAGCTGCTCCTAACAATACACATCATGAGGTACGGGTGTCCCCGAGTGGAGCCAGATCGGACGGCGTGCCGCTGAAACTCCTTCCCCCACGTGGGTATAGAAGGCGCGAACCTAGCGGTACCTATAGGGTCTTACAGACAAGTATAGTAATCCCAGCCGAAGCTGCTCAGTTAGAAATGCAACGGTGGAGGGTGTGAATGCATGGGGCAAGGCACGGCAACGCAGCAAGGCACTGGCAAGGCATTGGGACCGACTGAAGCCCCTCTCCAACGTGCGCTCATCATGTGTTCCAGTTAGGAAGAAGCGAAGATAGGGAGGAGACAAAACCCAGATAGGATGAAGATAGGATTAACATGAAGCCGAAATGGAGCCGAGTTGGAACAGGTCAACTCAGCCCCATCTCGGCTCAATGTGAATCCTATCTTCAACCCATCTCGGTACTGTTTCCTCCGAATGCTCACCTCAATAAGATCACCAAACCGGAACTGGAAGCCCCCAGGCATTTACTCGGCAGGAAATTCGGCGAAAATGGGCTAACCAGGAAACCAGACCCAAACCAACAGCCAAGAAAAACGAGCCAACCAACAATCCAACAGACAACCCCACAACCTGCCTGGCCGAACCCCTACCGAGTAAATGCCCAGTTGAGAGTTGCGCATATCCCGGTGACCGCCCTCCCCAAGCGGTCACCTTCGTGGGGAGAGGCCCAACCACCTCCTCTTCCCATGGAGTGCCATCTTGTGCACCCCTCCAGAATAATAATAATAATAATAATAATAATAATAATAATAATAATAATAATAATAATAATAATAATAATAATAATAATAGTGCTTCTCTGTCAATGGCTGATGCATTTCTGCACATGCGCCTCCATCGTCTCACCCGTGAGGGGAGTACGAAGAATTGACGATAAGCTCTAATGACACCCCCGCAAGGGCAGTTCCAACACTTCCAGACGGGCCGGTATGTTCAATGAAAATACTGGTCCAGAAATAGACCGGTATGTTCAATGAAAATACTGGTGGCACCGACGGGAATCGAACTGGCGACAGGGCCCAGATGGTAGAACTTGACCACTGGGCTATCACGGTGTCCATAATAATAATAATAATAATAATAATAATAATAATAATAATAATAATAATAATAGTGCTTCTCTGTCAATGGCTGATGCATTTCTGCACATGTGCCTCCATCGTCTCACCCGTGAGGGGAGTACGAAGCATTGACGATAGGCTCTAATGACACCCCCGCAAGGGCAGTTCCAACACTTCCAGACGGACCGGTATGTTCAATGAAAATACTGGTCCAGACGGATCGGTATGTTCAATGAAAATACTGGTGGCACCGACGGGAATCGAACTGGCGACAGGGCCCAGATGGTAGAACTTGACCACTGGGCTATCACGGTGTCCATAATAATAATAATAATAATAATAATAATAATAATAATAACAGCAACAAGAACAACAAAACAAAAACAACAGCAACAACAACAACAACAACAACAACAACGACAACGACAACAACAACAACAAGAACAAGAACAACAACAACAACAACAACAACAACAACAATAATAATAATAATAATAATAATAATAATAATAATAATAATACTATATCTGAGGCGTACTGATGCAGCTAATGGCATATCCTCAACGGACATAAGCCTCCAATGCCCTTGTTCGAGGTCCTCCACCCCCCCGTGTCAGTCTCTCGCCTGATGATCGGGGCCACCGATGGAGCTCCTGAGGGCAAGACTGCACTAAGCCGAGGTTATTCCGCAGTCCCAGCAACCTCTTGCAAGACGTCACCGAATGTGCAAGTGCATACACCAAGCGCGGTTGCTAGAGCTGCCTCGAAACCCCACCCATAACAATCTGGTGTCTGCTGGGTCCTGGGCTATCAACCAGCATATGCGGAGTTTAAGATCTTTTACGCGCGCAACGACCCTCCTCCCCAGCATCTACCACCCAAGGGTTATGAGTTGGCGTCACAGTTTAACGCCTTGAGGCCATTGGGCTGAATAATAATCATAATAATAATAATAATAATAATCATGTTAATTTCTTGATTTTTGCTTTTCATATATTTTTCTAAATTTTTTCAAGGATACTTTCGAACAATTGAAAGTGATCCTGTATCAAAACCGTCAGTTGACTGATAGAATTTAAAATTTAAAAATTTTAATAAAAACATTTCCAGGTAGAACCGGCTGAGACTTAGAATACAGTGTCTGCGTAAAAAGAATTTTATTTATTAATCTCTCAATATTGACAATGTGTTCCTTACATTCTGACAGCGGCTGGTATATTTTAATATTAATATTAATAAAAACGAAGAGCTGCTGCAGCACCCAGTGATTTAGTTGCAGCATCCCCTTACAAAGTGTAAGGGGTTGCTGCAGCACCCCCTTACAAAGTGTAAGGGGTTGCTGCAGCACCCCCTTACAAAATGTAAGCAGCTCTATTAAAAAATCTCCTTACAACAAAAGGCGACACTTACAAGATGTAAGGGGTTGCTACAATACAGGGCACCCTTACATTTTGTAAGGGACTGCTACAGTACAGGGCCCCCTTATATTGTGTAAGGGCCTCCTACAATACAGGGCCCCCTTACATTGTGTAAGGGACTCCTACAATACAGCGCCCCCCTACATTTTGTAAGCAATTACAATTAAGCAAGACACACTTACATTTTGTATGGTTCTGCCAAAGCCGCAGCACACACTTACATTTTGTAAGTGTTTGTACTATAAAAAACTCTTGTCATGTAAGGGGGTGCAGGACTGATTTTGTAAGGATCCAATCAGCAGTCAGTAAGCAGAAATAGAATACACCCTCTATGCGATTGGACAAGAAGGGCAGGGTGATAAGCAAAAACATCCGCATGACGACTGGGTCTGAGGCAGGACGTATGGCCAGAGCGCAGTGGAAAGCTTTGAGTGAGTTTGTCACAAGCAGGAAAGATTGGCAATTTTACGTGCTGAGAGAGAAGGAAAGGAAAAACAAGAGACAGGCAAGCCAAGAGGCGAACGGACAAGATGGCAAACATGCAAGGGAAGCCCCGTATGGTTCACCAGAAGCAGTGAAGGTGGGGAATGGAAACCATGGGTCAGAGCGGCAAGCGCGTGAGAACGGGAATCTTGACAGGCGAAGTACTGTTTCCGGATCCAAAACCAGTAGTAGTAGTAGTAGTAGTAGTAGTAGTAGTAGTAGTAGTAGTAGTAGTAGTAGTAGTAGTAGTAGTAGTAGTAGTAGCAGCAGCAGCAGCACCATTACTAGTAGCTACAGGGGAAGTGAAGCAACAAGAAAAAAGCGTGTATTTAAACTCATGATAGAAGAGGACGTGGACGCAATCATGAGGCAAGAACAGCGTCCTGTGGACTCGGACGAGGAAATAGAGGAATGGGCTAAACGACTGGGCATTTTGGAAGAGTAACGGCTGAAGTGTCACGGCCTCCTCGTCCAGAGTCTAACTTGTACTTTGGTTGTGACATGATTCACGAATACAAGTGTAGTAGTAGTAGTAGTAGTAGTAGTAGTAGTAGTAGTAGTAGTAGTAGCAGCAGCAGCAGCAGCAGCAGCGCCGTCACGAGTAGGGGAAGTGAAGCAATAAGCAACAAGAATGTGCGCAAGCGTGTATTTACACGCATGAGTGAAGAACTCGTGGAAGCAATCATGGCGCGAAATCGGCGGTCAGCGGACTCTGACGAGAAATGGATGAAATGACTGAACGATGGGCCGAGTAACGGCTGAAGTGTCTCGGCCCCCTCGTCTACAGTCTAAGTTGTAGTTTGGTTGTAACCCTATGATTCACGATTAAAAGTGTCATACTCTCTCTCTCTCTCTCTCTCTCTCTCTCTCTCTCTCTGTCTCTCTCTCTCTCTCTCTCTTTCTCTTTCTCTACAGGGCGGGTGATTGAAGTCAGCGACGACAGTGGTGACGACAGTGTGCAAAGCACCAAGGTAGTAGATTGCAAGGGTCCCAAAAAAGTCAAGGCCGAAATAAGAGCTGGCGATATCATCAGGTATTGAAACCCCTTGACGCGTTTTGGATCTCCAGAAGGGGAATACCTCGTAAGTCAGGTCACGGAAGTAGATCCTGGAAGTACAACTTTGCCGCTGAGAGTTCGGACTTTTGGTTTTAAACTCCCTCCTATGATTGACGATTATGTAGAAGTGCTGAATAGGCCAGGACGTGTATGGCAGGAGATGTCTGAGTACCATTTGGTGAAGGGCTGCGTATCTCTTCGTAAGGCGAACGCGGACTTGGAACTCCTTAACTCTAAAACTCTAGTGGGAGCGCTGTTGCAGAATTTAGGGAACCAATGTGCGGCAGAAATCATTGGTTTGAAAGTGTTAGCTGAGAAGTCGGAAAGAGAAGCATTTGACATGTTAGCTAAAAACAGTCGCTGGAAGTTAAGTTATGATGAAGTTATGAATTTTGACATGGCGGAGCTTGGTTGAGCTTGTTGATCGGGGTGTCACAGTCCTTACCTGTTCACGACAAAGAAACGTGGCAAAGACTTGCGTGCTGTGGGAAACTTGTTTGAAATTAAAAGTCTTATTTCGTTATCGTGGACTGTGGCGGCGAGGAAGACCTTGAATTAAAAAAGATTATGCCGGTAATGACAAGTTCCTCGATATTGAAGTGTTAACTAGCTGCAGGGATGCTGTAACAGAAGTGTTTTGTATGAACCCTGGCAGAACCGAGCAAGCGTTAATGTAACTGTTAGTGAACACGCCGAGTGTTTCCACACAAGGGAATGTGCAGGCGCAAATGTCTGTGCTGTGCCCAAGGTTAGGCTGTCAAGAAACATGTAGTGGCAAGGGAGCGAAAAGGGAATGGTTAAAAATATCTGCACAAAGTGCATGGAGTTGGACGCTGCATCGTGTACATTTGGTTCATTCGATGTAGTTCCGGGTGCAGCAGTGGAAGTGGGAATTAATACCTGCACCAAGGGCATGGACAGCGGATCATGTAACGAGCAAGTTTGGGGCGGGAAGAAGCAAGTGTGGGTAAGGTGCACGGTAAACAGAGCCCACCTCGACCTCAGGTTTGAAAGTTCGTCGTGGGTGGTACGTTTGGTGGGAAGTGTGGGGAAGAAGTGGTGGCAAGGTGCACGGTGGACAGGATGCAGCCGACCTCGACGTAAGTGCCGACCTCGACCTAAGTTCCGAAAGTTTGTCGTGGGTGTTACGTTTGGTGTGGTGGGAAATGTCAGGAAGAAGTAGTGGTGAAAGTTTGGAGCGGGATCCGGAGGGAGCAAGTCTGGGTAAGCTGCACGGTAACAGGGTGCAGCCGACCTCGACCCAATGGCACACGTCGACCTAAGGCACGAAATGTCGTTGTGTGTGTCACGTTTGGTGGGAAATGTCAGGAAGAAGTAGTGGTGAAAGTTTAGAGCGGGATCCGGAGGGAGCAAGTCTGGGTAAGGTGCACTGTAAACAGGGTGCAGCCGACCAGGACGCAAGGGAGTGTCCCGGGTGCAGCAGTGGAAGTGGAAATTAATATCTGCACCAGTGCATGAAGTCGGACAGTGGATCATGTACAGAGCAAGTTTGGGGCGGGAGGGAGGTGTGGAGGAACTGCGCTGGAAACAAGGTGCAGCCGACCTCGACCTAAGGGCCCACCTCGACCTAAGTGAAACAAGGTGCAGCCGACCTCGACCTAAGGGCCCACCTCGATCTAAGTTACGAAATGTTATCGTGGGTGGGTGTTACGTTTGGTGGGAAGTGTGGGGAGGGAAGAAGTTGTGGTGAAAGTTTGGGGCGGGAGGGAGCAAGTGTGGAGGAACTGCGCTGGAAACAAGGTGCAGCCGACCCCGACCTAAGGGCCCACCTCGACCTAAGTTACGAAATTTTATCGTGGGTGTTACGTTTTGGTGGGAAGTGTGGGAAGAAGTGTTGGTGAAAGTTTGGGGCGGTAGGGAGCAAGTGTGGAGGAACTGCGCTGGAAACAAGGTGCAGCCGACCTCGACCTTAGTGCCCACCTCGACCTAAGTCAGGAAATTTTATCGTGGATGTTACGTTTGGTGGGAAGTGTGGGAAGGGAAAAAGTTGTGGTGAAAGTTTGGAGCGGGAGGGAGCAAGTGTGGAGGAACTGCGCTGGAAACAGGGTGCAGCCGACCTCGACCTAAGCGCAGACCTCGACCTCAGTCACGAAATTTCATCGTGGGTGTTACGTTTTGATGGGAAGTGTGGGAAGAAGTCTTGGTAAAAGTTTGGAGCGGGAAGGAACAGTCTGGGTGAGCTGTACTGGACACAGGGGGGCAGCCGACCTCGACCCAGGGGGCACACCTCGACCTAAGTCACGAAAATGATGTTGAAAACTTTTTTGTGGAGAATTTAATGGTGATGACTTTAGTGAAAGTGTGAGGTAAAAAGGACCACGTTTGACTGAGTTGTGTTGAAAATAAGTTTTTAGTTTCTTGTCAATTCGGGAAAGTTTTTCGTCTTGCCAATTCGGGACACGCTGCCAATTCGGGACAGTACACAGTGACGAGAGCGACAAGGGTATGTATGTGAGTGCGGCTGTGTGTTAGGGTATGTTTGTTCACGCACCGTCGCGTGCATGAATTTATGTAGTACAGACAAGTATGAAACACTTGAACTGGCGCTTGTAGGAAGCGCGAAGCCTACAAGCGCCAAGCGTCGCAAGACGGCGAAGAAGAACAAGAAAGCGATGAAGAAGGACAAGGAGGAACAGCAGGAGAGCTCAGGCGATGAGTCCACCAGCGACGACACAGAGGGGACGGCTGAAAAAGGTATGTTTGTGTACGCACGCGTGCATGAAGTTATGTAATACAGACAAGTATGAAACACTGGAACTGTAGGAAGCACCAAGCGTCGCAAGATGGGGAAAGGGAAGAAGGAGAAGAACGAGAAGGGGAAGAAGGAGAAAGAGGCGGGGAAGAGGAAGAAGGAGAAAGAAGCGTGGAAGGGGAAGAAGGAGAAAGAGGAGGGGAAGGGGCAGAAGAACAAAAAGAATGCCAACAAGTCCAGCTCAGGTACTATCAGTGCAATCTCACATAGACACAGTCACGCACACACATGTACTACCCCTGACGTTCAGGGATGCAGGCCTCCTCGTCTGCTAGTGACGACGTTTCGGAAGGACATGTTGAAGCAGAGGTGGAGAAGTTGTTGAAACTGAGGGTGAAAAAAGGGACAAAGGAATATCTTGTTCGATGGAAAGGGTTTTCCGACTAGCACGATTCGTGGGAGCCAGAACAGAATCTCACTAACTGTGACAGTTTGCTGGCTGAGTTCCTAGAACAGTCTGGTGAAAAGTGAATTCTTTTGTGCAGAATGTTTATTAAAAAGTAAAATCTTGTATAAGTGGAACAGCCATATGGACATGGTCTGCAACGGCATTCATGCCCAGACTTTTCAAAGTATACCTTGAATGTTTAAGGCATACCCTGCCTTTTTAAGGTATTCCTTGACTTTGTAAGGTATACCTTGGCTTTTCTGTAAGAGAGAGAGAGAGAGAGAGAGGGAGAGAGAGAGAGAGAAGATAAGATAAGATAAGATAAGATAAGATAAGATAAGATGAGATAAGATAAATGCTACAAGAAGCTGGGTTCTCTGAGGATGAACTGTTGCTTGTTGGAGAATTTGCAATTCCAAGTTGCGCGATTGTTGGCGACTTGGAAATGCAAAGACTCTGCGCCTGAATACAACGTGACTCGGGAGAGGTAGCATTGTTAGATAAATTGATTTTGTCTAGCACTTCTACCTCACCCGGACCTGAGGGAGAGGGAGAGAGAAAGACAGCTGCTTTCGGTCCTGACTCACGCTCATGATCACTTTAATTCAGGCTCTAAGAAGTACACTTCCTCTTCTTCCTCTTCGTCTTCTTCCTCTTCGTCTTCTTCATCTTCGTCCGCGCCTGCTGCGCCTGTGACTATGGCAGCGAAACAGTTACACCTACCTTTCCTGTTACATATGTTTATATCTACTCAAACTGGATGCACAGCGCACTTGGAAGACAAATGTGACCATGCCTATGTATTTATTGATGTAGTTATGGATTGAGGTATTTGGTGTTATTGTTGTTGTATATTACAACACATAACCAAGCCAATTGTTTACAAGTTGACATGCTGTCGGTTGTGACCCTATTCCTGTACTTGGGGTAAGTTGGAGCTGGTCCGAAGGATTCCATCTTGTTACACCGCAGACTTCATGGGCAAGGTCCGGTTTTTCGGGTCGCACATAGTCGGATAGATGCATGTACAAGGTGCCCCGTGTTGCCCAGGCCTTCCTAGTTACTCAGGATGCCGGTCACAACCAAGCTTTCAATTTGTCTGGGTGCTGCCCGTCCAGTCGGGCAGTCACCAAACACAATTGGCGAGAGTCCCCTTCTGGGGACATTTTTTACATTGTAAATATATATTACTAATACTAATTAATTATGGTCACCAGAATGAGTATGGTGTGTGTGTATGGTGTGCGTTTATTAATGTAGTTATCGATTGATATACTTGGTGTGTGTTTGTCCCCAGGGGTGGGGGGGGGGGGGGGGGGTTGTTGTTGCTAGGCTCTATTTGCTGTAGCCACCAAAATTTCAATAGAGCATGAGAAAGTTCACGAACCGCAGGAAGGAAAAAGGGTGCGTTGTGCTGTGGGTTTCGATGTGGGATTTTTGTCCCTGGTCTGCATCCAGGATGGGAGGGGTTTTTACGTTGTGGCGGTCCCCAAGGTTTCCAAACAGATGTGCAAAATGTGGATCGGCTGCCTTAGGACTGTCATCATGGCCTATGGGGGTGAGTATGTAAAGAGCGACTCAGTTTGTCCGGAGGAAGAGAAGCACGCACGAGCCATAGAAGTGGGCAAGGGAAGAAAATTAGTGATCACTGACAAAGTGAGTGGGAGACTCTTAGCTGCTCGCAACAAGAGTCATGAAGTTCTACATGAAGCTCTGTACCGGGAGGGTGGGGGATTTGCCCAGCATAGTTTGCTGCCCAATTGTGAAGCAGCAATAGAGAATGATGGAGCTCGTGTTTTAATTCAGTCAATCGAAAACATTTTTTTCAGTCAACGTATAACCATTCACTACGGCAAGGAGTGCTTACAGTGGATGCGGAATATCAGACAGGAAGTAGGATCCCTGGTTCAGAACTGTACAATCCAATTTTTTTTAAAAAAATATATAAATCTGTGGTGTCTCTCTCCTCTGCAAAGTTCAATGCATACCCTGACTTTTCAAGGTATACACTGACCTTTCAAGGTATACCCTGATGTTTCAATGTGTACTTTGACTGTTTAAGGCATACCTTGGTTTTTTTAAGGTAATCCTTGGATTTTTTTTCTACAATCGATGTGCACATGTACACTAGTCCGCAAAGTTGTTTGCATGCTTACCTGGTGGTAAGCGATGTCAACAACATTGGTAAAAAGGCTGCCGCCCTGGAGGTGTGAGTTGACAGGTTGCGATAGTGTAAATATTTTTACTCAGTCAAAGTGTAGAGCTTGCAACGCGTTATGCCCCCTGTTCATGGCACAACCTGACCCAAGAAATTGGGATGTGTCCGATGTCTTGGCGATTCATGGTGCATTCAAAAACAGTGTCGACCTCCTACACATTGCTGAAAAGGGAATAGGGGGAACTCTAAGCATGACAGGAATATTGTCAGCAGTGAATGCGGTACCGTATTGCGAAAGGGCAGATTACATGTTTTGGGACATAGGTTGTGGAGTCGGGAACGTTCTTCTCGCAGCCATGGTTTTTGGGTATGGACGCGTGACTGGTTTGGAGCAAAACGATTGTTCTAGGGAATGGAAGTTAAAAGTGGGTAGGGCAAGTGTTGTTCGCCAGGAAAGTGAACATGCAGATTTGCGGACTCAACAAGATCCTGTGGTTTTGTGGAAGCTAGACTACAGAACACTGTTGATTTGGAGCGTTGCTTCAAAAAATACAGATAGCACTGCAATGTGGTGATGTTTCTATTCTGGACAGCTTGGCATGCAGGGCACAAGGAAGTAGTGTTGCATTTCATACGCACATATCACAGATCAAATATGTCCTGGTAGCAGATGATAGCAAGCGGCCTCAAGGGCATAGGCTTGCATTTTCGATGCTTAAAGAGGCAGGTTTCACTTTGCATAGATACAGACCGCGTTTGACAATTGCACGTAGTCCAGGTTCAGAAAAATTTGTTCTGGTGTGTTGGAAAAGACTGAAATAATTTAATTTTGATTTGTATGTCAAGTTTGAAGTGTGATGCATCCTAGATGAGCTTACTAATTGTACTTGCATGTGTGTGGTAGTAGTTTTATCGAATACCGCGACTGGAGAGCGTGCGCCCAGTGCTTTCATTGCGTGTGGAATATGATGGTAAAGAAAGCAATTGCATAGTTGAGGCGCAAGATGAATTTGTGGGTGAGGAAGAGCTTGTTGTTTCAGTCAAGCAGTTAGATACGTGGACTGACAAGAAACATAAACTTAAGCGTCTGATACCAGCACTTTCTGATGCAGGCAGCAAATATGATATACTTGATGAATTAGTTTATAGTGAGCAACTAGATCTTGGACAATCGCATCTCCTAAGCTGGTCTGGACGAAAGGAAGCACAACCTGGCAGGGGCAGAGGCCAAGAACAGGTAGAAAAAGAGGGGGAATGCAAATTTAAAGAAGCAAGCTTAAAGGGTGACGAAAGAAACATAGTTTTGCTATCATATCAGTGTCTAATAACTCGGGAGAAAACGAAACAGAAGCAGGGAATGCCCCGAGGAGGTCGAGAACTTGAAAAACCGTATCAATGCTCGGATGGAGTTTATCCCTCCATTCCTTGCCTCCCGGCCTTTCATTCTAAATCTTTTTTTCTCTCTCACAGTTACTGATAGTTTTTCTTTCTCTCCTGTCCCATGAATGGGATAGGAGAAAAGGCCATCTGCGAGCCAGGGCTAGATCCCTT
>WBZZ01003597.1:45000-47500 GCA_019918135.1 Paulinella micropora
CAAATGAGCCACTACACAAGCCGCGAAGATCAGAACCGGCTGAGAACGAAACGTTTGAAGTCATTGGTCATTGTGGTTAAGTACAGGGAACTTCTCATGTATGTATTTATGTATGTATGTATGTATGTATGTATGTATTGACAAGGCTCGCCTGTGAACAAAGCGTTTGACGTGATATATTACCCCTACCTACCTACCTACCTACCTACCTACCTACCTGCTCATTTGTCACTTTCGTTCTCAAGAGAATGTAACAAGTGCTGGTGCATCTATGTATGTATGTGTACAATTCTAACTTTGCCTGCACGCAGCATACATGCATGGATGTACGTATCTATATGCATCTCTGTCTGTTGTTCTTTTGGCCCATTCTTGCACCCCCCATCCTTATACATCATGGTTTGTGGGAACCAGGAGGAGTTGGAGCTCATATTGGCAGGGTGGCTAGCCCCAGACTCGATCTTGATGCTGATATAATTTTTTTGGAATTCACGCAAATATTTGCGTTAGGGGAGTGTCCTGAATGGCAAATTTCCTTTTTTTTTTTTTTTTTTTTTTTTTTTTTTTTTTTTTTTTTTTTTTTTTTTTTTTGTTGTTGTGCCTGTTAGATTTTTCGTCTGTCTTGCAAGCCCTTAGTGGATTCGGTGGCGACGCTGAGACACGACGCACTCGTGGTCCTTCTATCTACCTACCTACCTACCTACCTACCTATACGTACCTATCTATCTACCTACCTACCTACCTACCTATCTACCTATCTACCTACTTACCTACCTACTTACCTACCTACCTACCTACCTACCTATCTACCTACCTACCTATCTATCTACCTATCTACCCATCTATCTATCTATCTATCTATCTATCTATCTATCTATCTATCTATCTATCTATCTATCTATCTATCTATCTATAACCATCCATCGATCTATCTATCTATCTATCTATCTATCAATCTATCAATCTATCAATCTATCTATCTATATATCTACCTAGCTACCTACCTAGCTAGCTATCTCAGTCCTTCATTCATCCTTTTCATTCGTTCATTCATGAATTCACGAATTCATGCATGCATGCGTGTGCCTGCGTCCATTCATGCCTGCATTTTCTTGGTTCGTGTGCTGCTTGTTTGCTGAGTGGTGTCTATATCTATATCTATATATCTATATATCTATATCTATATGAGAAGTTCCTTGTCCTTAAACACAATGGGCAATGACTTCAAACGCTTCGTTCTTAGCCGGTTCTGATGTTTGCGGCTTGTGTAGTGGCTCATTTGAAAGCTCTCATCAAGAGCTTTCTAATGAGCCATAACACAGGCTGTAGATGCAAACATTGACTGAGATCGAAGCGCTTGAAGTCATTGTTCGTTGTACTTAAGGACAAGGAACTTCTCATCTATATCGATAACTACTATGCGTAGGTGTTGGGTTCTATCTATCTATATATCTATCTATCTATCTATCTATCTATGCGTAGGTGTTAAGGTCAAGGAGCTTCTCATATCTATATCTATATATCTATATATCTATATCTATGTCTATATAGGTGTTGGGATCTCACGACCAGTTCGCATACAAGCTGCAGCAAGGTGCGTGCTATCTATCTATGTATCTATCTATCTATCTATCTATCTATCTATCTATCTATCTATCTATCTATATATATATATATATATATATATATATATATATATATATATCAACTTCAATGAACTGAAAATCAAAACCATCGAGTCAATACACTGTATGTATGTATGTATGTATATGTATGTATGTATGTATGTATGTATGTATGTATGTATGTATGTATGCACTGCATTCACCTGCCACACACAGTCCATAGCACAACACGAGAAGTTCCTGGTCCTTAACCACAGTGAGCAAGGACTTCAAACGCTTCGTTCTCAGCCGGTTCTGATGTTTGCGGCTTGTGTAGTGCCTCATTTGAAAGCTCTCATCAAGAGCTTTCTAATGAGCCAGAACACAGGCTGTAGATGCAAACATTGACAGAGATCGAAGCGCTTGAAGTCATTGTTCGTTGTACTTAAGGACAAGGAACTTCTCATGCGATAGCTCACAGGACATGCTTGGTTTCCTCACTTTTTTCATATCTTTAGTTGCAAGCTTGTGCAGTGACTCGTTTGAAGGCTTCATCAAGAGCTTTCCAATTAGTCATGGCCAGTTTCTAGTCCAGAGGGGCTGGTCTGCGAAGGCAGCGCTTGAAGAGCGTGGCTGGTGATGGTGGTGTTGGAGGATAGGGCGTAACGCTGCTGCTGCTGCTGCTCATCTCATCTCATCTCAGCTCAACTCAGCTCATCTCATCTCATCTCATCTCAGCTCAGCTCAGCTCAGCTCATCTCAGCTCATCTCATCTCATCTCAGCTCAGCTCAGCTCATCTATGTGGGCTGTAGTCACGCTGCTGGGGAAGGACCTGGTGGAGCGTGCGGCGGCCGAGGCGGAGCGTGTGGCAGCGGAGCCTCCAGTGCCTCCAGAG
>WBZZ01003598.1:0-5000 GCA_019918135.1 Paulinella micropora
GCCATACAAACTAAAATCATTTCCTGCTACTGCTAATGCTCCTACCAAACCTACTAAACTTTTACTCGCTCCGGGAGTTGCAATATATATCCCCCAACTTGGATTGTCCGTATCCCAAAGAAATATGCCTGGCCCATTTCCTCCATCTACTTTATTTTGAATAGATAATTTACAACCTCCATCTACTGTTAATGATCCGCTTGCTGTTAATGTTGTCGTTGATACTCCCGCATTCGCTGTTATCGCCCCACTCGCCGTTATTGCCTTTGTTGTTAATAAACCTGCGTTGTCCAAAGTGAGCCCAGTAGTCCAACTTATAATATTACCTGCGGTTATATTCGCATATGAGAAATTTAATTTGCCTCCACTTTTTGAAATTTGATAATTTGATGTTCCGTGGCTTGATATCCAGTTTGTGTTATTAAAATAACAATCGAAATTTAATGTAATGTTGTCATGTGTCCAAGTAAGTAATTGAAGAGCTGGATTATTGTCTTGACTAGTCACTATTTGTATGTGCGGACCTGCTAAATTAGATGATGTGCCGTATAACTCTAGTCCTCCTGTTGCTCCTACTGGTTTTGTTGTTCTTCCTATGATTATTGGTTTGTCTATCTGACAATCATAACCGCGGGCATTGTGCGCGATAAATGTAAATCCGCTGTGCTTAGTGTCAAAAGCCCAATTACAGAAATCTTGAATGTTCTTATGTATAGGCGGTTCCTTCGTATCGTAATACTGGCTTTCAGCATGATTAACAATGTGTTCGCCTGTGTCCTGTGTCGCTTCAAAGTCAAAGAATATGTATTGCTCTGACTGCTGTAAGATTTCTTTTTGGACTATTTCACATTAGTGCTCAAGCGGTTTCACTACTTTGCAATTTCGGCATTTCGCATATCCGCATTTGTGCTCATCCTTCTTTCTGTAATTCAGCCCACACGATTTACATTTCGCTTTTACATCGCAGTTTGTTGTCATGTGGTTATTAAAGTACTCAGTGTTTGGAAACTTTCTATTACACTTCTCACATTCTTTTCACTGGCTCTTGTCGTTTATTCCCTTGCATCCCTTGGTTTCGCAAATACTACATTTGGCGTCGCAGGCATGTCTTTCCATATACCCTCTTAGACACAACTCGCAGAAATTCTTTTTTCCTAGCATAGACTTCATGTTAGTTATGGCATCGTAATGTCCTTCAGTCTTTAGAATGTAAAGGTTAGTCAGCCGTTCGCCGTTCGCATTAAGTAGATCTGTTTTATAAACTATTTGTTCAGGGAATTCAACAATAACCAGATTGTATTTAATGTGAGTAGCGAATGTATTAATTTCTTGTATCCCACACACATCCTTAATAACTTTCGCGTCATCGTGTAAAGACTCTGCCATTTCCTGCTGTATCTTTCTCCCCATTAATATTGTTTTGTATTTTTGATGTTTTTCAATTTTTGCTTTGACTACAACGATTGCTCGTGCTAAGCATAAGTTATCGCTGTTGGTAATACAGATTACTCCTTTCTTTCTGTATATATCTAATTTGTTCAAAACCTGTAGCCTTGTCCCTCCCGTCGGCATTTTAACAGATTTCAACACAAATTTTAATTTATCAAAGTTTGTTCCGTTCTCGTCCATATAAAGACTTTCGTTGCTTTGAAATATTGCCGACAATCTTTCTAAAACTTTTTCAACCGAGATTTGATTAACTTTATGTAAGCCTGTAGATACCTTTCCATAGTAATCTAAAAACTCAATACCTACATCAATCTTATCTGCGGGCGATTGTCGTCTTACAAAGTCGTTCAATATTATTTCAATGAATCTTATTACGTCGCGCATCGTAAATGATCGGAAGTTGCCGTTAATCCTTACCGCATATCGGCTTTCATTTATTCCCAGTTTGTGTTCCTTGCTGTCGTCCCTTATGATATCATAATTACCATATCTCAACAAGTCTCTTAGATTTTCTTTCAGTTCTTTTTTCTCTTCAATCGTAGGTAAAGGTGGTGCTATCGGTATAGCATGGTGCTCAAAATACACCGCACCTCTTACTTGGTTCAAGTAGTTTTGGGCAGTCAGTGTATCAATTTTATACCCCCTTACCTTCGGTTTGATATATAGCACATCCCGACCCCTGACAGACTTGATTTCGTAATTTATCTTATATTCCCTTAATCTATCCAACCTGTAGACCTTGCCGTTATACGTGTGTGTCTCCATGTTTGATAAATGTATCTAAGGAAATATAATTTTATAAAATTAAAATAATTTCTCCGTCTCAAATGTGGGGTGTGTCCTGTGTCCCTGTGTGCCTCTATATAATGGTGTGTCCTTGTCTTTAACATAAAATTCGCCCATACCCCCGTCGAAATGATTTCAATTAGATCGGCTCTGCCGATCGTTTTTCTCCGACGGAGAAAAACTCCAACGGCGAAATCGTTGTACGGCTATGCTATGCTAGCAAAACCCATAAATCCTATTAATCTTTTGTCTTTCCAAGTCTGATTGTACTTGGTATATCCTGAACCGCAATGACAATTATTTTCCATATAACCACACATACTACATCTTTCGTCTTCTTCTTTCTTAACTTGTTCAACCTTAGATTTTAATAATTTTTTTGTTTTCGAAGTAGTCGAAAACAAAGATTCTATATTTTCTTTATGCTTATTAGATTTCTTATGCTTACATTTACTTCCATTTGTAATCTCTGCTCCACATTCACAAATATAACTTTTGATTATCAATTTCTTGATTTTTTTCATTTTTAATTGCTTTTCTTTCACTGTCGTACTTTATTTTCCATTCTTCATATTTAGGTATTACAAATTCTTTATGATATTTATTTGCTTCTTCCAATGCTTGCTCTTTTGATTTGCCTTTTCCTATGCAGAAATCTTACACATAACTTTTCCTCCTCTCCATTGAACTTTCACCATAGGTCTTTTTTCGTTATTCTTAACCATTACACAACCTTTTGAAATCCTGAACGGCGTCATCCTATATATGTGTCTTTATAATTATTTAAATAGAAATTAACTTGAAAGACTAAGGTTTATTTGCTTATAATTGCTTTTTGTATTGTTTGTTTGCGAAATGAAGAGGAGAGCCGTTGGAATCATTTTGATTTCAACGGAGGTATGTATTGAAAAAGTGTGCCAAAGTGGCACCCTATACTACTGGGGGACCTTAGAAACACCCCCCCTCTCGTCTGTCCTTTTTTTTCTCTCTTCTCTCTTCTCTCTTCTCTCTTCTCTCTTCTCCCTTCTCCGCGGACTAGCTCTTCTCCCACGGCTTGTCTGCTCTCTTCACTGTCTTTTCTCTTCTCCCTCCTTTGTTGTCGTTTCTGTTTCACTATAGTGCATGCTCTTCTGCTCTTTTTTCCTCTTTCTTTATTTCTTGTTTCTGAGCTCAAGAGTCCTATAGTACACTGAGCATGCTCTGGCGTCCCGAGTCTGCTGGGGATGATTAGACATTTATTGCTTGTCTTTAAGTGGCGCTCGAAGGCCGTTAGCCGTGAACCATGCCATCGGTTTAATTACTTTAGTTAATTTAACAACAGCAACAACAACTACAACAGCAGCAACAACAACAACAACAACAACAACAACCACAACTTCTGCTCCTTTTCCTCTTCTTTTTTCGTTGTCTTTGAGCTCTAGAGTCCTCTAGTACAGTGAGACATGCTCTGGCGTCCCGTGTGGGCCGGGGATAATTATACATCTACTTGTCTTTAGTGGGTTTAAGGTCGTTATCCATGCACCATCATGCCACTGGTTTAATTACTGTATTTAAATTTACAACAACAACAACAACAACAACAACAACAACAACAACAAGTTCAACAACAAGTTCAACAACAAGTTCAAAAACAGCAACAACAACAACAACAACAACAACAACAACAACAACACTATTTACCGTGTATCGATACTCAGTGGTATTAATCGTTCAGAATATGTCTTAAATAATGCAACATCAAGAGGACTGACAAACCAGAGAGCGCAGTTAGCATACACAGCACGCATCTACTACCAATAGTAGTTAGCACAACAAGAATAGAAAATAGAGTATTGTTATCCGAAGCTGAGCAGAGCTCCTGATGATCTCAAATCGACATCTTGTACCTACCGCCCACTCATTACGAATGGCAGTCACGGTTGCAGGATTCTCTGAGTCAAAAAGCAAGTTGCCACCGTGACGGTACATTTAAGCTAATAATCGTTACAACAACAACAACAACAACAACAACAACAACAACAACAACAGATCTAACAACAACAACAAGTGGTAGTTAAAGGCCGTTAGTCACGCACCGTTTTGCCATTGATTTAGTTACTTTAATTAAATTCAACAACAACAATAACAACAACAACAACAACAACAACAGCAGCAGCAGCAACAACAACAACAACAACAATAATAACAACAACAACAACAACAACAACAAAACCAACAGCACTGAAGGCCGTTACACAGACACCATTTTGCCATAGATTTAGTTAATTATTAATGAAATTGAACAACAACAACAACAACAACAACAACTGAGCTCTTCCATTATCATTACCACTATCATTAGCATTAGCATTATTATTATTATTATTATTATTATTATTATTATTATTATTATGGACACCGTGATAGCCCAGTGGTCAAGTTCTACCATCTGGGCCCTGTCGCCAGTTCGATTCCCGTCGGTGCCACCAGTATTTTCATTGAACATACCGGTCTATTTCTGGACTAGTATTTTCATTGAACATACCGGTCCGTCTGGAAGTGTTGGAACTGCCCTTGCGGGGGTGTCATTAGAGCTTATCGTCAATTCTTCGTACTCCCCTCACGGGTGAGACGATGGAGGCGCATGTGCAGAAATGCATCAGCCATTGACAGAGAAGCACTATTATTATTATTATTATTATTATTATTATTATTATTATTATTATTATTATTATTATTATTATTATTATTATTTGGACACCGTGATAGCCCAGTGGTCAAGTTCT
>WBZZ01003598.1:20000-34015 GCA_019918135.1 Paulinella micropora
CGCATACGTATGCTATTTCCATGCATGCATACATACGCAGCTTCTTACTTCCTTGCTTACTTCATAAACTGCATCTCCGCCAACAAACCTAATGGACAACACTAAGTACATACATGCATACAGATACTATGGATGCATGCATACAGACGTAGTTTCTTACTTCCTTGCTTACTTCATAAACTCCATCTCCGCCAACAAAGCTAACGTACAACACTGAGTACATATATGCACATGGATACTATATGCATGCATGCATACATGTAGTTTCTTATTTTCTTACTTCCTTACTTACTTCCTTACTTACTTACTTACTTACTTACTTACTTACTTACTTACTTACTTACTTACTTACTTACTTACTTGCATACATACATGCATACATGCATACATGCATTCGTACATACATAAACACATACATACATACATACATACATACATACATACATACATATACATGCATTCGTACATACATAAACACATACATACATACATACATACATGCATACGTAGAAGTGATGTAAAACGTGGCGTGGTCAGTCGGCCCGCATTGACAGGTATGTATGTATGTATGTATGTATGTATGTATGTATGTATGTATGTATGTATGTATGTATGTATGTATGTATGTATGTATGCATGCATGCATGCATGCATGTATGTATGTATGTATGTATGTGTGTGTATCTATCTATCTATCTATCTATCTATCTATCTATCTATCTATCTATCTATCTATCTATCTATCTATCTACCTACCTACCTACCTATCTATCTATCTATCTATCTACCTATCTATCTATCTATCTATCTATCTATCTATCTATCTATCTATCTATATATATATCTATCTATCTATCTGTATGTATGTATGTATGTATGTATGTATGTAATCTATGTATGTATGTATGTATGTATGTATGTATGTATGTATGTATGTATGTATGTATGTATGTATGTATGCATGCATGCATGTATGTATGCATGTATGCATGTATGTATGTATATATATATATATACATATATATATATATATATAAATATATATATATACATATATATATATGTGTGTGTGTGTGTGTGTGCATGTATGTATGTATGTATGTATGTATGTATGTATGTATGCATGCATGCATGCATGCATGCATGCATGCATGTATGTATATATGTATGTATGTATGTATGTATGTATGTATGTGTGTATATACACGCATCAAATCAATGTATCAATGAATGAGCGTTGTTTGGGCAGGTTTCTTGATCGGGCTATCTGTAGGGGCTGTGGTGGTCACTGCATGGAAAAGACACTACAGTGCATGAGCCATGTTTCGTAAGTGGCTCGTGAGCTAACTTAGAATTCATGTTTCTCCATGAATATTCAAGACTGTAAAGATGCTGTATACTTCGTTTGGAAGCTCCGCTTCTGAGCTTTCTAACCGTGGCTGCAAATTTTTTTTTTAAGCATTACTGCTGACCGACGGAAATGAGATCACAGTTGTTAGCCAGTGCGTGGAGACGGCGTACCAGCACATGAACTATGCTTCATATTACCCTGTTGTCTAGTGAGTTAGGTTCATCTTGTCATGTTATGTAATAAGTTAGGTTCGTGTTGTTGTCAGAGGTAGTCTGTGCTAAGTAAGTAAGTTCTTGAATTTTTTTTTTTTTTTAACTTGAATGTCGTTACCGATTCGAAGTATGATTCATGTAGTTACACACTTGTAACATGCATCTATTAATAACTTCTTAGATAGCATGACAACATGAGCCTGGCTTATTACATAACACGTTACATGAAGCATGGCTTATGTACTGGAGTGCTTACTTACTTACTTATTTAGTTTACTTACTTACTTACTTACTTACTTTTCACGCAAGCGGCACTGTTTAAAAAAACTATTATACTTGCTACTCATATTGTGCAACATGGGATTGGGGTCGTCCGGGGAGACCCACCAACTTGAAGGCACTGCTGGTCATTATGTATATCTCTTCTGCTTCCCACTCAGTTTTACGAGTGGCAAATATTTTACTAAAACAGTGCTTGTTCGCGGTAAAATGAGCCGATTTTTCCACTATTTTAGCTGGTGAAGGACTGTATTTATTTATATTTAAAACTTGAAAAGCGGCCTTTTGGACAGACTCCGATGCTGAAAGATGATTTCATAAATTAATGCCAGGAAGCCCAGTGCGTCACACTCTGACTCTCTGCTTCAATCAATACACACTCCAAATTTTATCATGATTCCTGAGTACAACGCAGCGTTGTATTACTGAGTCATCACATTCAAGTGTCAAACTCAACCATCGAATTTGACTTAAGAGCCGCCGCAGATGAAGTTTGTAGTAGATTACTGGCCACTGCGGCGATCATTTCAATGAATTTAATTTAACGGTAACTGGCCGCAGTAGCGGGCCGTAGGCTAGATCCGTGAGTGACCGGGTAATTACCAGATATCAACGTATATAACTTGAGACTCGAACAGAGGATTGGGTTAATAGCGGAGTGGATCATACTGAATTAATTGTATTCAAGTAGTAAAGAAGAGGCCCATCAATAAATACAATATATTCTTTTCGATCACGGCCCTTGAACCGTCCGGCAAAAACTTATGATGGGGCCGCCGTGCATCATAATAGCTTCGGCTTGAATGGGACAGCCCTGTTAGGGGCGGAGCCGCCGCCGATGCCACGGTCTCAACCTCTACGAGAGTGTGAGGCCCGGAGCGGATAGTCGATAGGTGTAATATTATAGTGATATATATAATAATGGCGGCCGGTATTAATACCTTTTCTTCACAGTTTTCATATATATCATAGTATAATACATATTGCACAGACCTGAAGGACTCATGAGGCGTCGCCTCATGATTATCTTAAATTATGTTACAGTTACAGGTAATACTACTGTGACCTAATCTAAAGTAATCAGGCCCCGCCGGGGAGTGTTAGGTAATAGATCGGTACTATCAACAGATATAGTAAGTAATATCTCAATGTATTTAACCTGGTTGTGCGGTTAGATCCCGTATCCGTGGCAGAACAATTAATATCAATCTATCTATATCATCGGAACCGAGTGGGTATATCTGCCCCCATATAGTGGGTCCAGTTATTGTTCCGTTCATCAATACCGACCATTCATTACAGCATTCCGTTTCCGTTGGATCATGGTATAATCATAAAAGTCATTCTTCGGTACCCTGTACGAGTTACTACTTCTATATATACATACATACATATATATATATATACATATACATATATATATAATATTACTATGATATGCATATTTATAATGTATATATATATATATATTTATATATATATATAGACACACTCCATAACCACCACTGCTCCCTTTGTGGGCTTTCTGCTCCTTTTGTCTTTTCACTCCTAGCTTATGTTCTCGTTTTTCGTCTCAATTTTTTTTCCCTCTTTTACACTCTTTTTCATTTTGTTCTTCCCGTTTTTCCGTTTTTCTTGCTCCTTCGTTTGTCCTTCTATTGCGATTCTCTCTTTTTCCTCTTCTCTTTCAGGCTTTCTTTCATTCTTTACTGTTATATTTTTTCTTTTCTTTTTCTTCCTTTACTTCTAGATTTCCTTTTTTTTTCTTCCTTCGCGTTTCCCCCTCGTTTCGCTCTCTTTGTTTTGGCTCTAAGAGTCACTTTATGGTTTTCTTTTTTCTTTTTTTCTTTCTCAAGTTTCTTTTTTTTTTTTTTTTTTTTTTAACGCTTCACTGTTTTTCCTTTCATTTTGTACCAGTCGTTCAAACTGACTCGATTGAGTCGCCTTTTCCTTTTAACTCTCCTTCTCACACTTCGTCTTCCCACTCATCCCTACAAGTGGCAAGCCTGGTTTCTATTGAAAGAGTGATTGCGTAAAAAAGTATTCTCTTACTGCTGATTAAAGGTTGATCAGTGGAAAAAAAAAGGGCACCTCTGAGCAGTTCACATTCTAAGCCATTTTATCTTTTCTGCTTCCCACTGAGCTCTACGAGAGGCAAGTATTCTATTAAAATTCACAGTGCTTGCGTAAAACTTGAAAAAAAAAAAAAAAAAAAAAAAAAAAAAAAAAAAAAAAAAAAAGCAGATCGTTAGGCGGCACGTCACATTCCACCGATTTAACTGCTTTGCGCCAATTTGTGTACGCAATAACGTCATCCTCAACAGCAAAAAATGAAATATGGTATCAGCGAAGTTCTTCTCCCTCTTTGCATTCTCCACTAATTCTTTTTTCTTTTTTTCCGAGTTTTTTATTTTTTTATTTTAGGCTTCACTGGGCCTCTTAATTAATTTATCTCTTCGTCTTCCCACTCAACCTTTACGAGTGGCAAGTATCATCTTTTAATTTAAAATAGTGCTTGCCAACTGCGTAAAAATCTAGTTTTTTAACGCAAACATTTTGAATAAGAAAATAAAATTTACCTGTAAGTATTACCGGCATCAAAAGTCACTCGATCAGGCTGCCGCGAAAAAAAAAAAAAAAAAAAAAAAAAAAAAAAAAAAAAAAAAAAAAAAAAAAAAAAAAAAAACTTACCTGGCACTAGTAGGGATATTAATTAATAAATGGGAAGCTCCATCAGTGTTACGAAAGCTTTACTGTTGCGCGGTGATGTCGCACTTGTAGACGCTAGGTGAGTCCGAAATCTGCAGCAACAAGACAGCAACGACAATATTAATTGATGATAATTCTAATAATAATTCTAAGAACAGTAATAATAATAATAATAATAGTAATAATAATAATAATAATAGTGCTTCTCTGTCAATGGCTGATGCATTTCTGCACATGCGCCTCCATCGTCTCACCCGTGAGGGGAGTACGAAGAATTGACGATAAGCTCTAATGACACCCCCGCAAGGGCAGTTCCAACACTTCCAGACGGGCCGGTATGTTCAATGAAAATACTGGTCCAGACGGATCGGTATGTTCAATGAAAATACTGGTGGCACCGACGGGAATCGAACTGGCGACAGGGCCCAGATGGTAGAAATAATAATAATAATAATAATAATAATAATAATAATAATAATAATAATAATAATAATAATAATAATAATAGTGCTTCTCTGTCAATGGCTGATGCATTTCTGCACATGCGCCTCCATCGTCTCACCCGTGAGGGGAGTACGAAGAATTGACGATAAGCTCTAATGACACCCCCGCAAGGGAAGTTCCAACACTTCCAGACGGGCCGGTATGTTCAATGAAAATACTGGTCCAGACGGATCGGTATGTTCAATGAAAATACTGGTGGCACCGACGGGAATCGAACTGGCGACAGGGCCCAGATGGTAGAACTTGACCACTGGGCTATCACGGTGTCCAATAATAATAATAATAATAATAATAATAATAATAATAATAGTGTATCTCCTGCCAATTGCTGAGCCAAAAGGCCATGTGCATCCAGTCCTCCATTCCATAAGGAAAGTCTCCACACCAATCGGTGGAATAAAGGAAGTGACGGCAAAGAACATTACTCTAGGAGCTTTATACCAATCAGCCCATGGAAAGGACCGATGGCCTATGTACTCCCTAATGATAATAATAATAATAATAATAATAATAATAATAATAATAATAATAATAATAATAATAATAGTGTATCTCCTGCCAATTGCTGAGCCAAAAGGCCATGTGCATCCAGTCCTCCATTCCATAAGGAAAGTCTCCACACCAATCGGTGGAATAAAGGAAGTGACGGCAAAGAACATTACTCTAGGAGCTTTATACCAATCAGCCCATGGAAAGGACCGATGGCCTATGTACTCCCTAATAATAATAATAATAATAATAATAATAATAATAATAATAATAATAATAATAATAATAATAATGTATCTCCTGCCAATTGCTGAGCCAAAAGGCCATGTGCATCCAGTCCTCCATTCCATAAGGAAAGTCTCCACACCAATCGGTGGAATAAAGGAAGTGACGGCATAGAACATTACTCTAGGAACTTTATACCAATCAGCCCATTGAAAAGGACCAATGGCCTATGTACTCCCTAAATACTAATAATAATAATAAGAAGAAGAATAATAATAATGATGATAATAATGATAATAACAATAATAATAATAATAATAATAATAATAATAATAATAATAATAATAATAATAATAATAGTGCTTCTCAGTCAATGGCGAATGCATTTCTGCACATGTGCCTCCATCGTCACACCCGCGAGGGGAGTACGAAGATTTGACGATAGGCTCTACTGACACCCCCGCAAGGCAGCTCCAAGCCTTCCAGACAGACCAATACTTTCAAAGAAAATATCCTTTGAAAATACTGGTACCGACGGGAAAAGAACTGGCGACAGGTCCCAGACGGTAGACTTTAACCACTGGGCTATCGCGGTGCCACTAATAATAATAATAATAATAATAATAGTGCTTCTCTGTCAATGGCTGATGCATTTCTGCACATGCGCCTCCATCGTCTCACCCGTGAGGGGAGTACGAAGAATTGACGATAAGCTCTAATGACACCCCCGCAAGGGCAGTTCCAACACTTCCAGACGGGCCGGTATGTTCAATGAAAATACTGGTCCAGACGGATCGGTATGTTCAATGAAAATACTGGTGGCACCGACGGGAAAATAATAATAATAGTGCTTCTCTGTCAATGGCTGATGCATTTCTGCACATGCGCCTCCATCGTCTCACCCGTGAGGGGAGTACGAAGAATTGACGATAAGCTCTAATGACACCCCCGCAAGGGCAGTTCCAACACTTCCAGACGGGCCGGTATGTTCAATGAAAATACTGGTCCAGACGGATCGGTATGTTCAATGAAAATACTGGTGGCACCGACGGGAATCGAACTGGCGACAGGGCCCAGATGGTAGAACTTGACCACTGGGCTATCACGGTGTCCATAATAATAATAATAATAATAATAATAATAATAATAATAATAATAATAATAATAATAATAATAATAATAATAATAATAATAATAATAAGGGTTTAGTTTTAATAATTCGCGGCACAAGACTGCCACGGTCACCTCGCCCATATTAAGCAAGCCTCAGCCGGATCGGGCTGAGATCACTTAAAGCAGCAGGTAGTGACGCAATCTAGTCGCTGACCTAGCATCAGCCGAATCCGCCTCTTGGCTTGCGCGAATGAAGTATAGCGCGCATCATTAAAAAAACGAATTATTAAAAACAAAACCTTAATAGTAATAATAATAACAATAACAATAATAATAATAGTGCTTCTCTGTCAATGGCTGATGCAAATCTGCACATGCGCCTCCATCGTCTCACCCGTGAGGGGAGTACGAAGAATTGACGATAGGCTCTAATGACACCCCCGCAAGGGCAGTTCCAACACTTCCAGACGGACCGGTATGTTCAATGAAAATACTGGTGGCACCGACGGGAATCGAACTGGCGACAGGGCCCAGATGGTAGAACTTGACCACTGGGCTATCACGGTGTCCAATAATAATAATAATAATAATAATAATAATAATAATAATAATAGGCTTCCTCAGACTATAGCATCAGATCCAGATCCTGGACATGTGCCTCCATTGGGTCACCGGGGTCAGCCGATCCCAACGCATTGTCAGAACACCAAACAGACATAGCAGCAACAGCAACAGCAGGGGCAGATGGGGGCTGTGAAGTGCATGAAGAGCTAGATGCGAGGGTGTTAGCTGAAGAGAAGAACTCCGAGACACTACGCTGCGCTCCCGAACCCCTCTCTCTAGCCAGGACGTCCACTCTGCGCGGACGGCCGCGCCGCGCAACATCAACGTCACTTGGGGGAGAGGGTGGGACAGAAGCTGATGGAACCTCAGTGAGGTCAATCACCTCCTCGCCCCCATCCTCCACCCCAAGCTCCTCCCTTTTACCCTCCCTAGCAGACCAACACTCAGACACATATGATCCAAACAACACATCCAACTTTGGAGGGGGACGCAACGCTGTAACCCCTAACAACGCAGCAAGCCTAAAGTTACTGCGGAAGCGCGACTTCCCCTGAAAAAACTTACAAAACAATCGTGATTGATCCACAGGCGACATATCATCCCAACCCTGCCGCACAGAGCCCTCCCGCTCCCGCCCAAGCAACACATCCTCCACCACAACCTCACCGCCTACGACCTCACCACCCTCCTCACTCCCTCCATCCCCCTCAGCAGCCCCCACAGCCATGCCACCGAGCCTCTGCATACTCAGCAACAGCTGCTTACGTCTCCCCTCATGCATGGGGCAATCCCATAAGAAGTGCGCAAGGGACTCATTGACATCATCATGACAACAGAAGCAGCGAGGGGACATGCCACTGACCAACTTGCTGCGGTACAACCGAAGGCGGTTGTTGCAGCTGAGCAACCTTCTCCGAAGCAGATTATAATGCGCATCATCAAGGGCTACCCATCTTGGGAACTCCTTAGTTCCAAAGACTTGTCTTAGGATGACTCGCAGGCCATCAGTAAGATCGCTGCCTGCCTCTCGCTTGTCCCACATCAGTTGCTGCACCATCTTGACGTCCTGCTGAAGGGCCCACTTGTCCACAGTCAAAAGCCAACCCTCGAGGTCCTTCTCTGAGCTATTTAGGAGCTCCTGAAGCCCTTGTTGTAGATCCATTGAGTCCCTGATAGCGCCTTCGGCCTCCGCAGTCCAGTCGGATTTGACTTGAGATGCGATGACAGGAAATCGCTTCTCCGGTAGAACACGCAGCCGTCCATAGAACTTCAGTTGCGCCGCCCGCCGCAAACGCTCCGCACTCAAAGAGCGCGCCAGAAAGAGTGTAATCCACTTGCTTGTCTTAGGGCTGATGCCGAGAATCATCCTCATGGGGCGCAGCATTGCTGCCTCCAGCTTGGTGAGCTGCGATACGGGGGCACGCCAGACATCGAAGGCGTACTTCAGCTTGGCCCCCACAAGTTGATTCCAGCACATGAGACGATACCTAGCTTGTATCTCACCTGCACACCACAAAGAGTACCAACCTGCGGTGGCGACTTCAGTGACACGCGTAGCCCGCAGGGCCTGCTCCTTCCACTTCAGGTCGTCGGTGATAACCACTCCCAGGTACTTGTACTGACTGGTGACACAAAGCTTCTGGCCGCGAAACCACACCACGGGCTCACCTCGCTCCCTGATACTTGGTCGTTTCGCCTTGCTCGACGTGCAAATGGGCATGATTTCCGTCTTGCCGGGCTTCAAGTTGACTTCCAGCCTGTAATCTTCCGCGAACTTGGCCACAACATTGACCATCTTCTGGAGCTCGGTGCGACTGTGAGCGATGAGGGCCACGTCGTCCGCGTATAGAAGTGCCTTGATGTCGTTCAGCCGCTTCACATCCGTGATCTTGAGGGCACTCGCCAGCCGATCACACAGCTCATCCATAAAGACGTTGAAGAGTGTGGGAGAGAGAGGGGACCCCTGTTGGACGCCTACACGCTCCAGTACTTCGGGGGTGAGTGCTCCATCAACTAGCACTTGCGACGAAGTCTGCTCGTAGCACCTGCGTAGCGTGCGCCAGAACTTGCCCCTTACACCCAGCTTCCAGAGCCTCTCAAATAGGCCATCTCTCCAAACAGACGGGAAAGCCTTGCGTAGATCGACGAACAGGACATACGACTCCCGCTTCTGCTGCTGACGCCCCTTCAACCTCTGCCAAAGGGTAAAGACCTGATCCGTAGTGCGACGCCCCGGGCGGAAGCCTCCCTGCTCTGGACGTAGCTTATCCGGGCCATCCACGAAGAGCGTTAGACGAGTAGCTAATAAGGACAGATACAGCTTACCAAGGCAACTAATAATCGAGATATCCCTCCAGTTGTCAGGATCCGTAGGATCCCCACCCTTGGGGATATTGACGATGATTCCCTTGCCCCAAGCTTTTGGAGTCCTCTCGGCTTCTCGAATCCAGTTGAAGTACTGCGTTAAGTAGCCATTGATGTAGGCGCCGCCATACTTGAGCATCTCGTTCTTCACTTTGTCCTCGCCACAAGCTTTGTGGTTATTCAGGGCACGTTGCCTTGCAAGGACCTCCTCTTGCGTGAACGGCTTGTCCAGCTCTTCGCAAGTGTCTTCACCTACTTCGTGCTCCTTCATAGCCCGGGCCACCTCATCTCTGAAGCGATCGTTCCAGTGGAACTGCCGCTTAGCTTCGGCTTCCTCCCACTCCAGCGAGCCTGCTTCTGCACAGCACTCCACCACAACAGCCGCACTTGCCGGATTTTCCCGTGGCTTCACCGAATTTCTCCGAAATTCCTCCCACCGAGCGACCTTTTCCGGCAGCGTACACGCCAGTGAGCCATCCTCCCTTTGCACCGGCGCGGAGACCTTCGTTCTGCGTGCCCCGCCAAGCCGCTTCGCGAGTAGCCAAAAGCGCTTTGAGGATTGTTCGCGTTGACATTTGACCGCTTCTTCCTGCACTTGCTTGAAGGAGGCGGACTTCTTGGCCCGAGTTGCCTTCCGAATTTGCTTGCGGAGCCGTAGCCAATTCAGACGGGCTTCCGCATTCGATTCATCCCTCCTGTATGCTGCGTAGGCCTCCCGGCGCTGCTGAATGAGCTCCTTTAGCTCCCCGTCGAACCAATTGTTGGTGAAACGGGGTCGTATACATCTGGAGCCAAGGACCCGGTGCGCCGCCATTCGGAAGGACTGCGCCACTCGCTCGGTGACGTCATCTACCACCCGTTGGCTGTCGGCACCACCCGATAGGTCAAGCTCAGGCAGCTGATGCACTCCAAGCTTCTGTAGGCAATGCTGGAATACGTCATCGAACTTGTCGCGTAGATAATCCAGCGCTTGCTTCGCAGCGTGATCATTACCCGAGACACCAGCACCAATAAGCTTATCAACACGAAAGGACCTGTAAGGTTTCGCGGCCCGCTTTGGCCGGCGCTGGCCGCTCCACGTCAGTTCGGCCCATACTGCCTTGTGGTCCGTATCAAGATCATCTTCGCATACTCCGAACTTTGCTCCAGATGCCCAGCCAGGCGACGCGCAGATGTAATCGAGGAGGTGCTTGCCTGTGCCCATGCCGCGCTGCTCACGCCGGGACCACCAGTAGGACCCTTCCACTGGCCACGAGAAGCCGCTCAGATTTCGCAGGCCCGTAGCGACGAGGACAGCCGCGAGTCTCTTGCCGTTCTCCGAACGTACCGGTGCTCCCTTATCATCGACCTCCCCGTGTTGACCGACGATGCCCTCCTCTTTTCGGCTGCATGCCGGCCCGAGCTTCGCGTTGGCATCCGCCACCGTGACCACAAGACCTTTGGCTCCAAAAAAAGCTATAGCTGCCTGCCAGGCCGCGTACGCCTCTGACGACTCTTCTTCCTGCGTTTCCTGGGGAAAGTAGCCGTTGCCCACATAGATATCCTGAGCGCCGGTAACACCCGAGGCGATACGCAGCCACACTTGCTGCCGGTGGTCGACGGGGGCTGACACCAGGTTGCAATACGGACCAAGGAAGTTAGCAACCGCGAATAGAACCCCACCCTTGCAGCGATTTTTCTCGCTGACCTCCGCAGGTTTTCCAAAAATCCGGAATCCATCCAGGCTGCATTTGGAAAGTTGCTTCTTGCCCATGCGGTGCTCCTGAGCCCCGATGACTAGCCAGCCCTCGTGCTTGTAGAATGATGCCCATTCCGCCGTGCCTACGTTGTCGTATCCCGTTTTACCCTGCCAGTTGTGACTCGCGACGAGTAGCTTGAAGCCGGTATCGAACTGCTTGGAGCGGTGCTTCTTGGCTCGTTTCCGGACCCGACGGCCGCGCTTGGCTTCCGCCCTTGTGCTGCCCCCTCTGCAGGTGCTTGCGCAGGTTGGTCCCCCACTGCACTGGCCGCCGAATGCAGGGGCACCACATGCATATCAGCACACTCAGACACACACTTAGGTGCATCGGCAGCCAATTCCGAAGACACCACCTGCACATCATCGACACATTCTTCATGCAGAGGCAAGACGCGATATCCCGTCGCAGCTTCCTCCTTCCGGACCGCCGCTTCCCCACGCAGATGGATGCGAATAAGCCTTCGGACACGTTCCCTGTCCCTGAACCTGCGCCCAAGGGCCACATTGACCCCTCTGCCGAAGAATTTGAGATGTTTGAGTTGCTGCAACGCCGTCTGCCTGCTGGCATCGTCCTCGTAGACCAGCTCCAGGTGACGAGACATTCGCTGGCCTTGCCACTCCATTACCGGGACCACCAGACCAAGACCGCTCATTTTGGAGGCGATCTCCTGTAGATTGGCGCGTTCTGAGAGCCCCCAGACAATCAGATTACGCCCGTCCTTGTCGTACCGATCTACCCGCCGGTACCGTCGAGGCGGCGGTGCCATCTGCCATATAGCGCCGCTCGCCTTATGTTGAAGCGCCGACCCGTGTGCCAGGTTTGGGGAGGAAGGATGAGGCGCAGCTAAGATAGCCTCTCCACGTGGTTCAGGAATTCCGTCATATACGCGAGCCCTCATCCTCCCATCCTGGGACATCGGGCCAGAGCCCGTCGAAGAGGCATTCCCACGGGGATTGTCCAGGTCTTCGGCGATTCTACCTTGTCCCATAAGGGCCACAGTGGTAGCTCCGTGCTTCGCGTATTTGTAATCCATTGAGAGTAGTAGACGGCCAATGTCGCTGGCCATCACCGCCGCGCCTCTTTACGCCGAGGAAAGCGCCCGTCCATGCAAATAGCATCGGCGGTATCTGCAACACACACTACACGCATTTCCGCCGGTGTCACTGGACGCTGCCGCGTCGCTTCGTGCCCTTCGGCGCCCGCCAGCACCCCCCAGCGTCGCCAGAACCTGCCTCACGCACTACACACACTCTCCATCGCATCGCCAACGCCTCTACTCTCATGCCTTATGGACTTTCAGCTGCTCCTAACAATACACATCATGAGGTACGGGTGTCCCCGAGTGGAGCCAGATCGGACGGCGTGCCGCTGAAACTCCTTCCCCCACGTGGGTATAGAAGGCGCGAACCTAGCGGTACCTATAGGGTCTTACAGACAAGTATAGTAATCCCAGCCGAAGCTGCTCAGTTAGAAATGCAACGGTGGAGGGTGTGAATGCATGGGGCAAGGCACGGCAACGCAGCAAGGCACTGGCAGGCATTGGGACCGACTGAAGCCCCTCTCCAACGTGCGCTCATCATGTGTTCCAGTTAGGCAAGCCCGAAGAAGCGAAGATAGGGAGGAGACAAAACCCAGATAGGATGAAGATAGGATTAACATGAAGCCGAAATGGAGCCGAGTTGGAACAGGTCAACTCGGCCCCATCTCGGTTCAATGTGAATCCTATCTTCAACCCATCTCGGTACTGTTTCCTCCGAATGCTCACCTCAACAAGATCACCAAACCGGAACTGGAAGCCCCCAGGCATTTACTCGGCAGGAAATTCGGCGAAAATGGGCTAACCAGGAAACCAGACCCAAACCAACAGCCAAGAAAAACGAGCCAACCAACAATCCAACAGACAACCCCACAACCTGCCTGGCCGAACCCCTACCGAGTAAATGCCCAGTTGAGAGTTGCGCATATCCCGGTGACCGCCCTCCCCAAGCGGTCACCTTCGTGGGGAGAGGCCCAACCACCTCCTCTTCCCATGGAGTGCCATCTTGTGCACCCCTCCAGAATAATAATAATAATAATAATAATAATAGTGCTTCTCTGTCAATGGCTGATGCATTTCTGCACATGCGCCTCCATCGTCTCACCCGTGAGGGGAGTACGAAGAATTGACGATAAGCTCTAATGACACCCCCGCAAGGGCAGTTCCAACACTTCCAGACGGGCCGGTATGTTCAATGAAAATACTGGTCCAGAAATAGACCGGTATGTTCAATGAAAATACTGGTGGCACCGACGGGAATCGAACTGGCGACAGGGCCCACATAGTAGAACTTGACCACTGGGCTATCACGGTGTCCATAATAATAATAATAATAATAATAAATAATAATAATAATAATAATTATTAATTAATTATTATTATTATTATTATTATTATTATTATTATTATTATTATTATTATTATTATTA
>WBZZ01003599.1:0-2500 GCA_019918135.1 Paulinella micropora
CGAGAGATGGGAGTCCAAGGAAATAGACTGGCAGGCGCATCATTGCCGTCCGTGCCATCCTTGCTATCCTTGCAGTCTTTGCTGTCCTTGCCGTCTTTGCCCGGCTTGCCGCCCTTCTTACCTTTGCTTCCTAAATTGCATATCTTTCGTTTATACTTGACAGGTATAGCCTAGCAGCAGCTTCAGGTGGAGGCTATGCAAAGAACACTGATGGAAATGCCAGCATGTACCCAGCACTGTTCTCCGATTGTTGGGGGCCGCCTCGCAGAGCATCAACAATGCGGCAGATAAGATCACAAACTTGAGCATTTGCCAAGAAAGAAGCGACTACGAGAGAGCCGGGAGTGAGAGAGCGAGAGTACGAGTGAGTGTGTGCGTGTGTGTTTGTGTGTCAAGAGTGTGTTGTGAGAGCGCTGGGAGAGAGAGTGAGCGAGTGAGAGAGAAAGAGAGACGATTGCTATCATCTATCTACTCTATCATAATATATTCATGATCTATATCTAATCTACCTTATCTATCTTATGTATATATCTACCTACCTGATCTATCCTATCCTATCCTATCCTATCCTATCCTATCCTATCCTATCCATCTATCTATCTATCTGTCTGTCTGTCTCTATCTATCTATCTATCTAAGTCACATGCCGAAATGGCGACGGGAAGCACAATCCTGTTCCCTCAGGGTGCCCTTTCTCGCCTGTTGAGCCCGGAATAAATACCCCACAGTGCTCTGTCGGTTTATGCTAGACTGTGATGTCACAGTCTCGAAACTCCATCTGCTACTACTGGGTCCTCTGTAATGGAGGTGGGAGCTCGTTCTGCAATGGGTGCTTATGGAACGAGCCCTGGCCCTGCCCGGTACTGGGGAGGTTTGAGCTCTCACTGAGACATGCTGTCGAGAGAGCTCTTCTGGTATCGCCTGTATTAGTCCCTTCCGTGCAAACATCACGGCTTAGCTGGGCATCGGGTTAATACTTTGCCCACAGACTTCCTTGGTTGACGAAATCAGAAGCTCCTTTTTTCTGATTAGTCTATATCTCATCCATCTATCTATCTATCTTGTCAAGTGTGATGAAGTGGTGCCATTACATGCTCAGGTAAAAAAAGTAACTAAGTAACTAAGTAAGTAAGTAAGTAAGTAAGTAAGCAAGCAAGCAAGCAAGCAAGGAAGTCAGGAAGTAAACGCATATGAGAAAGAAAGTAGACGGATCGACCGGACTAGGAAGCAGCAAATGTGACCTCAAACACTGAAACTTTCGACACACCTGTTACTCAGGCTATCACGACCTTATCTACCCAACATCCGAACCATTAAATCTGCTATTCTCTGCAATTCTTGATCCACAGCAACTTCTGTCATCTCTACAAAATGTTCTTGCCAATTCCTTGTCAGTGATGCCGAAATTCTTACTCTCTTACATCAGCCAACCATTTGTCAATCATCTCTTATCACACTGCTAACAACCTAAGACAACTTCTTCATCACCTCTCCATTGCAAAACCATCTATTCCCAAACCGAAGAACACCAACATTTCGTCACCTCTACTACCTGAAACTCGACCTCGTCTTTGTCATGACCTCTATTCTTTCGCACTAGGCTGTTGAGACTGCGCTCGAGACTAGTGCATCAGACCCATCCGCAAGTATCTTCACCTGGATCGAAAACTCTATCATCTACTTCCAACTCGCAAGTGAAACAGCCGCTCCCAGCAACCAACCCACGTGACAGCGACATGGAGAGTGATAAAGAGGACAGCCACCACAACGAGGAAGACAAAGACAACAGCGAGCACGACGACAGCAAGCAGCCACGAGAACGGTTTCCACAGCAACGAAGGCAACAACCATGATGAAAACGATACAGACAACGCAAACAATCAAACCCAAGATATACGAATTCACATACAAAGACCACAACCACAACCACCCCCACCGCCAACACAAAGACGACGACAACGACAACAACAGCAATTGAAAATAACAGCAAACAGTTTACTGCAAGTACGACGGCGACTCGCGTGTTCTAATTCGGGCTGCCCCAAAACCTACTGAGCTCTTAACTTTCCCGAAGGTTTTTTCAAACGACCCCCACCAGCTGCGGGCATATGTGAGACCAGGCGCAAGATCAACGATCACATCGTATCTAACGATCTTATCCCAGCGCAAGCCAAATTAGACGTCAGAAGCGCAAATTGACCTCATAATCAAGAACCCGATATTCAAGGATATGCGCAAGCCAATAAGACGTCCGAGAAGCGCACTTTGATCTTATCAAGAACCCGATATTCAAGTGTATGTGCACAACTCAGGAACAGATAGGATGTGAGCTATACAAACGGGTAGGGTTGTGTTGTAGACACAAATTTTATGGCAAGCTGTTGGAATTGACGTGGTTAGTTGCATCCCGCGCTGTGTGGCGTGCGGGAGTGCACGCAGACAAAGCACGGTCGAGACAAGGAACAGCTGAGTCAGCTGGTTGGTTGGAGGAGTTAACAAC
>WBZZ01003599.1:5000-20311 GCA_019918135.1 Paulinella micropora
TGTATGTATGCATGCATGTATGCATGTATGCATGCATGTATGCATGCATGCATGCATGTATGTATGTATGATGTATGTATGTATGTATGTATGTATGTATGTATATACTACTATAGGTATCACTATAGGACAGTTATCTTTGTATATAAAATAAGGCTATTTTCACATAAATTCGTCTTACTATTAATTTCAATAAAAATATACATAATTTCATCCAAATTCAATATAAGCATTCTTAATCAATAAATAGTCCATATTTGAATTTCTCTCAAACTCTAAAAAAAAGATAACTCATCTATCTTTTGCCAAATCAACACGAAGAGACATCAAAACCCGTCTCTTAGTTTTTACTGCTGTCCTGAACTTAGTTATCTTTTTTTGAAAAAATGAAAGTCCTCTCCTGTTGCGAGTTTGATTAATTTCCTTTTAAATATAATAAAAAATATATTATATATAATATAAATGGGTAGACATCCGACATATACTGCGGAGGAGGCAAGGGCAAAACACGCTGAACGTATGAGAGAGTATCAAAGAAGAAATAAGGAGAAAGCACTTATGAGAGCAAAAGAATATTATCAAAAAACAAGGCAGACATACTGAGAAAATCAAAAGAGAAAAGAGAAAAAACCAAGGCTGACCTTATTAGACTCCAGAATATTGTCGGTGAAAATTGAGACCTGAAAAAAAATTGAATTTCATATTAAAGATAAGATAATATTTTATATATATATATTTTTTTATATATAAAATAAAAACATTTTTTGGAAAAAATATATTCCAATAAATATATGGCGAACACCATCGACTATGGCGGACACACATGGAACTTGGACAAGTTGGCGGAAGCAAAAATAACATATCAGATAAGGCAAAACAAGTTATATGTTAAAAAGCAGAACGGAACTAGGTTTTATGACATAACAACGACAAGGGGAGCACTATCTGACCCTGAAAGGTTTTATTCTGAACCTGAGCGAAAACAAAGGGAAAGAAAATATGTTGAACCACAAGTAATTGAGTTCAATGGCTATAAACTAATAAGGATTGACACTGAACACAAACTACCTGTGGGGCAATCGGTATATACTATTAAATTAAGTAAATCAATGTCTCAAAAAGTGAAAAAGTTTCCATTAGAGGGTATCATAGGTATGATAGGATCTATAATTGAAGACTTTAAAACACTTTACAAAGACAATGACTTAATACAAATACGTATTAGTGCTATTCCTTCAACTTGGAATCTACAAAACCAAAAATTAATTAAAGTAAAAGATTTCAATTTGGAAGATATACCCACTAGATTAGAATCTATACTGCAATCAAACGACGAAAACTATATGGACGAAGAAGGAGCAACAATGGAACTTATTGATTTCAATTTTGTGGGTGTAAGGATGCCAGAAGGAGTAGCAAGATTGAAAGCAATAACAGAAACAGACATGTATAAAAAGAAAGGTGTAATACGAATAAACAATGACGACAACATATGTTTGGCAAGGGCAATCGTTGTAGCGAAAGCAAAGTTTGAGGAACACACAAAATACGAGCAAATCAGAAAAGGACGCAGAATCCAAGACGAACTGGCAAACAAACTGCACGAGGAGGCTGGTGTCATGAAAGATTTATGTGGGCTTTCTGAAATTAGTGAGTTTGCTAAGCACATTGACTACAACATTGTTATTGTTGAATATCCAGACAAAATAGTTTATAAGACTGAGATGAAGGACAAAAGGAACATATACAAACTAAAAACAATGAACCATTACGACACCATAACAAGCACGAAAGCATTCTTATCAAAACGAAACTTTTGCGAGAAATGTATGAGGGGGTACGAACATAATCACGCATGTGAATTCAAATGTAATATATGTCTAACCGATGGATGTAAAGGATATGACAATATTTCAAAATGGAAAATGTGCAATGAGTGTAATAGAAAGTTTCTGAATGATGAATGTTTCAATAATCATAAAGAAAATAAGTTATGCGAAACAAAGAAAAAATGTATCACTTGTGCTAAGACTTACAAAGGAGAACATAAATGTGGATATGAAAAATGTAGGAACTGCAAAGAACTACAACCTCTATCACACCAATGTGAGTTAAAGAAAAAAGTGATACATGAACCATCAACCAAATATGTATTCTTTGATTTTGAAGCAAATCAAGAGAGGAACACATATTATCAATCATTCTGAAAGTCAATATTTCGACGACAACACACCAATCATTCATAAAAACATTGAACAATTCTGCGAGTGGTCATTGGGTGTAAAACATAAGGGTTATACATTCATAGCACATAATGCACGGGGATATGATTGTCAATTTGTATTGAAATGGTTGATTGAAAAAGGAATAACTCCATTTGTGATATATGAAGGTGGTAAAATAATGATGATGTCTATTGGTAATGGGAAAGAACAGATTAGATTTATAGATAGTTTATCATTTCTAACTATGCCTCTATCTGACTTTCCTGACACATTTGGACTTACTGAATTGAAAAAAGGATACTTTCCTCACTTCTTTAATAAAACAGACAATCAAACATACATAGGCAAAATACCAGACATGGACGATTACGGATATAACTCATTCTCAAAGAATAAAAGAGAAGCAATCCCCATACTCATTCTAAAAGAATAATTGAGCAAGAAGCAATCAATCCACGACATGCGATGTTTGGTGGAAGGACGAATGCTCTATCTCTATACTGGAAATCTATGAGTGAATATCAGTATGCAAAGTATATAGATGTGTGCTCTCTCTATCCGACTGTCATGTACTATGACCCCTATCCTGTGAAACATCACCAAACAATAAGAGGAAAAGAGGCCTATGATATGTTGAATAATAAAACAGCATTTGGTGTAGCAAAAATAAAAATACTTCCGCCTAGAGGACTGATTCATCCTGTTCTACCATGTCAAGATAGAGGAAAGATGATGTATTATCTATGTAATAAATGTGGAAAGGAAGGATTACAAGACAAATGCCAACACACAGACGAAGAGAGAACACTTACAGGCACATGGGCAACACCACTTATTTACAAAGCCATACAAAAAGGCTACAGACTGATCAAAACTTATGAGTTATGGCATTGGAATGAACAGACAACAGAACTATTCAAAGAATACATTAAGACCTTTCTAATAGTGAAACAGGAATCAAGTGGATATCCATCAAATGTCATAACTGAAGAAGACAAAGACAATTACATTAAGGACTATGAAGAAAAAATGAAAATCAAATTGGACAAAAGCAAGATTGAAAAGAATGAAGGAAGAAGGGCAGTAGCGAAACTATGTCTTAACTCACTATGGGGAAAATTTGGACAACAAAACAACAAGACACAAACAAAAATCATAAGGAGTGAAGCCGAACTATTCAAAATACTAAATGACAAGAAGATAAATGAAGTATCTATCAATATGATAAACAAAGAATGCCTAGAACTATCTTACAACCTACACCCTGAAAAAGTAACTGACCCCTACAATACAAATATCTGTGTAGCACTATTTACAACAGCACATGCGCAAATGAGATTGTATGATATGATGGACAGATTAGGTAATAGAGTGTTATATCACGACACAGACAGCGTAATTTATTCCGTAGATGAGAAAGAAGGACAGACAACAATACCGACTGGTGATTTATTGGGACAATGGACAGACGAATTGATAGAGAAAAAGACAAAGGTAAGCAGAAAGATAACCACATTTATTGGAGCAGGACCTAAATCATACGGCTACATACTAAATGATGGAACAACCAAAATGAAATTAAAAGGATTTTCAATGAATTACGAGACTTGTAAAAAATTGAACTTGGTTAATATGTTTAGTATCATAAGCAATGGATTGAAAGTACAAGACACTGAACTATCTAAAAAGGCATATGAAGATTAGAAGACCTACTAGAAACAAAAGGAGAAAAGTGTATAGCAAAGAATGTAGCAGAGGCTGGAAACGTAATCATACATACCAACAGCAAAATAACAAGAAACAAAAAGACAAAAACAATTACATCAGAGCATTTACAAAAGATATTTTCATTTACTTACACTAAAAGAGTAATTCAACCTCTAAAAGAAAACCAGATCACGACATTACCATACGGATACTAATGATATTTTATTCATGCCCTTGGCCTTCATAAAACATCGAATGCCATTAAAGCAAAAAAAAAAACGATGTTTTGTGATGCCAACGCCAGAACAAAATATCAGAAAAAAAGGAATTTACAAAAAAAAAAGCAAAAAAAAAAAGGATGGAATGAATGGCTCAAGAGTTGAACCGCCGACAATGACAAACAACACCACCAACTTACTAATTACACCACCCATCACCATGCCACGAGAAGGAAGAAAAATAAATTTTTTGTGTAGTGCTTGCTTCGGTTGCGTTTTTTTCTCCTCAGTCAAAGCGCAATGTTATCACATGGTTTTTTTTGCGCAAAGTGATCTGAGAACCAAAGAATTCTTGGATCCCCGAGCACTTTTCTGTCTCGCAGTTCTTCTTGAAGAGATGAGCAACTTTGTTGATGATGAAGCCAAAGAGGATAATGAAATTTCTAGCGAAAGTGAGTTTGAAATAGAAAGAGAAGAAAATAATTGGATTGATTATTATTCTGACAAGACAAATAAGACAACAAAAAAGGACAAAATATTTTTGGAAACTAAGAAAAAAAACTTGTCCAAAAAAATAAGATTATTGAAACAAGAACTTTGCGATGTTGAATCAAGACTGGAAGCAGTTTATGAGAGAGATGAGGAACTAAAACAAGACAAAAGACGAATTGAAGAGGAGAGAAAAGTTAAGAGACAGATACTTAGAAAGGAAAAAGAGACTAATAAAGAAATAGCATTTTTGGAAAAGTGGTTAGAAAAAAATAAATTTCCAATGTCTCGCCAAGAGGAAAATTTTGCACGTAATTTAATTGAAAAAGGTGATACATTTGATGAAGTGATAGTTAAATATAAATTGTATGTTAATGAATTGAGAGCCCGAGTGGCGTAAAAAAATAGTTGTGTGATCTGTGCTGTCTGCCTACCTGCCCACTTATCATCAATGAACATGACACACATTTCACAACAACATAAAAAGCACACTTATTACTAGGCAACAAAATTATTTATTTACGAAAAAAAAAACGGCTTCAAGGCACTGCCCACACATGTTTTTTTGTGCTTTTTGGTGTGTGGCAGGCACCATGCCTCCTAAGAAGAAGCCGAGCCAACCGCAGAGCCAACCGCAGAGCCAACCGCAGAGCCAACCGCAGAGCCAACCCCTGAGCCTACCACTCCAGACGAGAAACGTCCACTCCATGAAGACGAAGAGGAGGATGTTTCGAGTGCTCTTAGTGCGATACAACTATACGAAGCCCAAGTGCTGTCTCCACTAAAGTACCGCGAAGAAAGTAAGTGCTTCGTAGAGTTCGTTGCTGATAACAAGAAACCAGATATTGTTTTCTCTAAGCCGGGGAATAACAGAGTCGAGGCGAAAATTCATGAAGAGTCCCGGAGAGGCTAAAGTTTATTTTGTCACAATCGATTCAAAGAATGTTATCAGAGTGTTTCATTCTTGGCCTGCGGTGAAGGGGTACTACATACACACAAAGGTCCCTGTGTATTCCAAGTTTGCAGACTATCACTCAAAGAAATAATAATACTACAAATCCATTATTTCTTTTTTCTTCCTTTGTCGTGAAGAAGTTCTAATGTTGGCGGAGTCTATCTCCTCTCTTTTAAGTAAATGCTTTGTTTGCTTTTCTTTAGTTAGTTGTTTCAGTTCTTTATTAATATCAGTCTCTTCCGGTTCTTCAGTTGCCTCTGTCTTTAATAAATGACGTGGTGGTACAACATCATCATTTGTTAATACAATCCGGTATCCCTTACGGGCTTTGACGGTGTAGATTTGCTTGCTCCATGTCTTTCCTCCCTTTTCTAGAATGTGTTTCTTGTTCAACTTTCTAACTCTGTCTCCTTCTTTGAAACCAAATAAATATTTATCAACATATCTATGTTGTTGGCTAATATCATATCCTTTAAATACATCAATTGGCGCCGCCTTAATCGCTGAATGTTCTTTCTTGTTATAATAATAAACCACATCTTCAATATAACTTATCCAATCAAAATTACGATTAAAAGCCCATAATACATGTAATCTTTCTCTAAGTGTTCTAACAAATCTATCAACAATACCTACGAATTATGATCACCTACTTCAACCATAAATTGTTCAATTCCATTATTTCTCATCCACTCACCAACTGCACCTTTAAACTCACCGCCATTGTCTGACATGTATGCTTTTGGCTTTGGTAATTTCTTGAGTGCATCTAAAACTGTGGTAGAAAATTTATTCTTTATAGGTATTGCGTAAGCATAGCGACTATGAATATCAATCCAAATAAGGGCAAAATTATAATTTTTATTTTTTGTAGCAACCTTACTCATATCCATTAAATCAATATTGACCATATCCAATACTTTGTCCGCCCATATTGTTGTTCCTCTAGTCCTCGGTTTAGTCTGACGAAATAATTATTGTGCGGTGTTCGCAAGTTGAATATTATTATTTTCACTCATGATATTTTAGAACTTTAGAAAAATCTTATTTGCTTCCTTACTTTTTTCTTTATTCTTTGGTGTATTGTTATATACATTAACTGATATTTTTTCGCTTCGTTTTTTACCGCCTCGTTGTTTTCCGCCTGTTGGTTCATAATCTTCGCTTTCTTCACTCTCACTTTCTTCTTCTTCTTCGCTGTCATTCTCTGGCTTCTTGGGTTGTGGTGATTTCTTTGTGTTTTTCTTCTTGGGCTTTTTGGCATTCTTTTTTATCTTTCTAAGCATATGATTTGCAATAACCTCAGACATATCAATTTCGCTATCGCTTTCGCTTGATTCATCTTCAATCTCAGGATTTTTAAGTATCTCTTTCGCAACACTAACTTCAGCATCAGTCTCAATAAGTTCTTCCACTGATGCTTCTTTTAATTCTCCTTTTTTACGAAGCCTTTCACGAGCCCATTCGTCCTTTCGCCGTTCAGCATTTTCTCTATTTGCTTGAACTGCTTTCTTCCAGTTTTCCTTTGATGCTTCCTTTGACTGCATTTGATTACAGATGATTGATACTACACTAGATAGTTATATTTTTTGTTAGTATAATTTAACAAAAAAAATTTAAATATTTAATTATATGATTGATATTTTGTTCTGACTTCGTCATCACAAAACATCGTTTCCAATTAATTTTTTTTTCAAATTTTTTCCGATGTTTTAGAATAAGCGAGAGTGCGACAGCACGAAGCGCAATTCTAAAATATCTATGTCGCAATATAAATCATTACTTGGCTTGAATGAGTTGGCGGTTGATAGTCTAAACATACTTAACTTAGACCTTACCAACACAAACATAGTCGGTCTGAATACAGACAGAGTGCCAGAAGATGATGACCCCATAAATCTTTATTACACTGACGACCGCTTTGACACACGTCTCGCTTTAAAATCAACTACAGACATAAAAGAAGGAAAAAATCTATACTATACAGAGCAACGAGTGAGGGACAACGACGAAGTCAAAGCCTCAACTCAACACAGAAGCAATACAAGTAATCCGCACCAAACCAGTCTATACAATTTGATAGACACTAACATATCCGCTCCAACGGTCGGGCAATACTTAACATATAATGATGTAGATGGTAAATGGAGAAATACAACAATTGGCTCAATTGATACACTCACAGATGTAGTCATTACAGCACCAATAGCGATGAATAGTTATCTCACATATAACTCAATAAACTGGGTAAATAAAACTTTTCCGATAAATGTTGATGAATTCGGCAATATTAGTATGGGCGGTAATTTGAATATAACGGGAGTTAATTTATTAAATACGAAAGATGTTGATACTTGGATATCTGAGCACGAAGACAATAATGATAAAGTGTCCGCAGATGGTTCAATTAATACACACAGCGATGTTTTGATTACAGGCACACCCGCCGATAACCAACTACTCATTTATAGCACAGGCCAATGGAGAAACACAAACTCTCCTTTTGTAAGATTAGATGGTCTCGCAATGATGATAGCGGATTTAAATATGGGAGGATTTAATGTAGCAAATGTCGGTAATGTTGATGGTGTTGATGTTTCGGCTCTTGATAGTTCTGTGGTAAAACTAACAGGAGACCAAACCATAACAGGGAATAAAATATTTACTACTTATTTGGGAGTAAAAGATTCAAATCCATTAAACACGGGTAAGTTATTCTTCAATTACAACAATAATATGGGTTCTATTTATTCGTCGGAGGTAGGTGGAGCAACGGGCTATCCACTAAGCATTGTTGGTTCTTCCATACTTCTTGCTCCAACAACAGGGGGTGGAATAACATTGACGGGCAATGTTTTAAATTTTAACAGCACGACAGCAATCAGCGGACTTCCAGCTCCATTCTATGACGGCGATGCTTCAACAAAAGCATATACCGATACGAAACTAGCAAAGGACGGCACAACGGCTATGACGGGTAGTTTAAATATGGGTGGTTTTGCTATTACAAATGTTGGTAATGTTGATGGTGTGGATGTTTCTGTTCTTGACACTTCGGTGGTTAAACTAACAGGAGACCAAACCATAGGAGGAATAAAAACATTTAGCAGTATAATAAATGGTAGTGCGGGTATTGATATGAAAAGCCAAAACATAACAAATGTTAATTTGGTTGATGGTGTTGATGTTTCTACTTGACACTTCGGTGGTTAAACTAACAGGAGACCAAACCATAGCAGGGAATAAAAAATTTACATCAACTTTGGAAGTAAGTGGTTCATCCAATCCTTCTACTTTTGACGGCATCGGCATAGCCTTTGATACAAAAATAGGAATGATTGCCGCACAAAAGACAGCAACAGCGACTTGGTATCCGATACAAATAACTGGTTCGTATGTAGAGTTATATTCTGGTAATACTTTAATTATATCCGCAACTGGCACTACACTATCTTTAAATAACAACAAAATAACAAACTTAGCCACACCATCAGCAACAACGGACGGAGCAAACAAAAGTTATGTGGATACATTAGATGGGCAAAATGTGAAACTAACAGGAAACCAAACCATAGCAGGAATTAAGACATATAGCAGTGGTGTTGAAATAACGGGAAATTCAATCAATTCAACAACAAAGGGCACATTTATCGTTTTCAATTCTACCAGTAATATTGGGTCAATTGCTAGTTTGGATATGAAAACTGCAACATATTACAACTTTGAAATTTCTGCGAAAAAAATAAGTTTTATTATTGATGGGACGATTGTTGGTTGGGTAAATGCTTCGGGGCTAGATTGTAATAGTAGCAAAATAGCCAACCTTGGAACTCCTACATTAGCGACTGACGGAGCGACAAAAGGGTATGCGGACACATTGGACGGGCAAAATGTAAAACTATCAACAGACTAAACCATAACAGGAAGCAAAACATTTAATGGGGCGAGCACTACAATAAAATATCTAACTTTAACGAACAATGCAGATTTTAATAATCAAACTATCACTAATGGCGGAAATATAACATATAATGGGGCGAGGATATTAAACCAAAATGGAGGTGATATATTCTTTTCACAGACATCGGGAGATTATCAATATTTCTTATTTACTCTAAATACTGCTACAAGTGGAACCGCGAACCAACGAGGTTATGTATTCACGAATGTAGCATCTGATGTAAAAGGAGCAGGACTTTATATTTCAAAACTTTTGGATAATAAAAGTGCTTCGTCTGACATTGTCCGTTTTAACAATGCTGGCGGTATGCGGTTTTATGGTGCCTTAGACATGAACTCAAATAATTTAACAAATGGTGGAACAATAACAGGGACAACAATTACTTCAACCGCGGGTATATCAACGACGACACTAACGGCGAGTGGATTAATAACGGCAAATGCGAGTATATCAACAACAACGGCAACCGCAAGCGGATTGATAACGGCAAATGCGGGGATATCAACAACGACATTGGCAACTAGCGATAAAATAACAACAGCACTAGGCAAACCAATAATTATAGGAAACACAACAAAATCAGCAAATGGGGCGACAGGCGGATTAGAATTATACGGAACGGCTTCAAATATCGGAGGAGCACACTTACAAGCAATAACAACAGCGGATGCTTATCCAACATTTCAATTATTGAATTGGGCACACGACAATGTCAATTTAAGTTTTGATGCTTATTTTGACGGCACGAACTGGAAATCATCTTCTGCGTCATCTAACTTTCTAATTCAAAAAGGTGTAAAACTCACTTTTTATTATAATTCAGGAACAACGGTGGGAAACAATATATCTTACACTGAGGCGATGAACATTAATACATCGGGAGAGGTAGTCATCCCAACAGCATCCAGCGGTTTTTTAACCATACGAAAAAGACCCGCTTCTACCGTCGACGCACAACTATATTTTAAATCGGGCGGATATACGAATTATGGAGTAATTGTTTCTTCTACTGGTTTGCTTCACGCTTGGACTACTTCAAACTCTACTACTGGCGAGCCGTCTGGTAGTTATAATTATATTCCGCTAAATGGTGCTTGGACAAACTCATCGGACAGGAGATTAAAAGCAGATATTAAAACATTAGACTGCGGTGATTGTTGCGAGAAACTTATGAAAATAAATTGTTGCTCATATTATTTGAAATCAGATGAAAAGAAAGAAAAAAAGAACCACGGATTTATTGCGGATGAGGTAAAAAAGATTTTTCCAGAGTTTGTATCTGTAAGTGGAATAAAAGCGGACGATGGAGATGGCTACCTTGAAGGCATAACATATACAAGTTTTATACCGATATTAGTCAGTGCTTTTCAACACATGGCAGAAAAGGTAGTTGATTTAGAAAAAGAAAATAATAATCTTATGAATATACTACAAGACCAAGCAAACCAACTAGCAGAAATAAGAGCAGTGGTGTTTCCTCCCAATGCCTAGATTACACCCACCACCGCCAGTCATTGAAATAGATGGCGAACTAACTCCAGAAATAAAAAATCGTGTTTTAGACATTTCACTGAAGAATGAAGAAAAAAAAGTAGAGCACGAATTGGAAGATAACTGGAATTGTTGTTGTATAAAAAACAGACCGACAGACAGCCGACTTATTAAATACTTATTTCAAATGGGTATCATTATTGCCATTATAACCCTTTGTATTGTAAGGCTATCTGAAAAGAACTTACCTTGTGAGGTAGCCAACACTTATGTCGGAATTTTGACATTGCTAATCGGTATTTGCCTTCCATCACCTTCTTCAAAGAAATGAACATTCATATACTTGAGTTTTATACCACATAGCATCATTTGAGCAAATTAAAGGAATGGCTTCATCAAAACTAACACACCAATCACTCATAGGCTTATACACACATTTAAATTTAGTATCTATACCTTTTTGAATACAATAAGCACAACTCTCATTTTTTTTCTCACTGACCCGTGAGTAAAAGTCGCAGGCAGTCCGAGCAGAAATATTAATTAATAAAAAGTTTATCATCATTAATATAATCATGGCTACTGAATATAAATATCAGCGGATTATTTTTCTGAGCAATGATTTTGCTGGAGGAAGCAAAACATTTAATAAAAATATTCAAATGTCATTCACACCCACCAAAATGAATGTAAAATTTATCCACTATATGAACGACCAGACCGAAACCAAAACCAGAATTCTTTATATGGACAGAATTGGAATTATTGGAACATTTGCGGATAGCACCACAGCAAACATTTCAAATCTCGGGTATAATTTGGGTGTTGTCGGATGGACTGACGGACAATATACATTTAAAGTCCTTGAAACCGACAGCGGAAATATTGACACAGGAAATTTAGCGGGCCGAATTGTAGTGTGTTTGGAATTCGTTGCTTAATATATAAGATGATGAAGATTAACAACGTCAAAGTTAAGCCTGTGAAGCAGGATGGAAACGGAGATAAAAAAGCAAAAGGTTATAAATTATTTAATGAGCCGTATGCCAACATATTTCTACTTGCCCGTAAGAAGAGCGGGAAAACAACAGCACTCTTTGAAATACTGAAACGGACGACAGACAGAAAAACCCGTATAGTAATTATTGCTTCAATGATACACAAGGACTACATTTATAAAGCAATGGTAAAGCACTTTAAGAACAGAGGCAACCCGATGGCAATATATACCTTTCTTAAATCGGATGGTGTAAATGTCATTGATTATGAGTTAGACAAACTGAACAGACATGACGAGCAACACGAAGGAGAAGTAAAACAGGACAAAGAAGAAATAGAGAAGCCACAATTTCTTTATTTCGGAAAAGAAGAAAAAAAGAAACAGAGCACCGCAGAGGCAAAAGAAAGGCCGAGTAAATATATATCTCCAGAGGTAGTTTTTGTTTTGGATGATTTAGGTAGTGGATTAAGAGACAAGTCCGTAAGTGATTTGTTAAAAAAGAACAGACACTATAAATCAAAGGTGATTATGTCAAGCCAGTATTTAAACGACCTACGGCCAGAAGCCATTAAGCAGTTAGATTATCTATTAATCTTTCCGGGGCAATCTCAGGACAAAATGGAACTCGTGTATAAACACTTAGACTTATCTTTTGACTTTGATTACTTTCTTCAAAAGTATCACGAAGCAACAAAGGAGAGATTTAATTTTCTTTATGTTTCAAGTGTTGATGATGAGTTAAGAAAAAATTTTGCTTATCGCATGAAATAATGATATTTATCAAAAATAATTATTTTTTTTTCTGTATTATATATTTCACTATCTTTTATGGTAGTTAAAACAACTCGTGTTGAAGTCATTCCAACAATCGGCAAACGAACTATTAACTCAAGCACCAACATGGCTGGAGGTAAAAAGAAGACTGGTCGCAAGAAAAAGCAAGGAGGCAAGGGACAGGCTGGCGGTAAAATTAACTGGCAAAAAGTTGGCAAAACCGCAATGGCCGTTGATAAATTTCTCCGCGGTAATAAGTTAATCTCTAGGACTGCGGGAGCATTAAGTAGTGTCGGGGTGCCTTACGCAGGTAGTGTAGGTGCTGTAGCATCAAGACTGGGGTATGGTAAGCAGAGAGGACGAGGTGCCCTTAAATTCTAAAAAAAAAAATAATTTGATATAACACAGAAGTATTTTTTTTGTTAATATACAATGGTCGCTAAGACTAAAAATGTGAAAAGGGCAAAAGTCCGTCCGCCGCGGGTTTATAGGAATAAAAGCGGGAAGCCGTATATTATCCAGAAGGGTAAAAAATATTATCTTAATTTCGGTAAAAAGACAAATGATATGAGCACACTTCAAATTGTTAAACTTTTTATGAAATATCTAAATCGGCCAAAGACAAGACAGACACCTAAGCGAAAAGAAGACTTAAGAAAAGTCCAAAGCCTTTCAGAGATTGAGCAAAATACTAGAACCGCCATTAATGACCACTTAGACAAACTCAGAAAGGAGAAATACGAAAAGATTGATGAGATAGACCAAAAAGAGAAAAAAGCACAGGCGGATGCTGAAGAAGAAAAGAAGAGGCAAGAAAGAAAAGACATAGCAGATGCTAAGGAAAGGCAGGATGAGTTAGCAAGGATACACCGCAATGAACTATCAGATATTAAGGAACGACAAGAACAAAAAGCCAGAGAACTAAGAAGGGAGCAAAAACTCATAGATGATGTAAAATATGAAGAAGATAGAAAAAATAGGATACAAGCATTACCACCGCCACCACAATATCAATATATTATGCCACCACAGCAGGGGCAACCACAAGCACCGCCATTAGGAGCACCACCACAAGCACCGCCATTAGGAGCACCACCACAAGCACCGCCATTACCTAATTTAGGAGATGAAGCACCATTGAAAACGAAAGAGCAATATGAGGAAGAAAAAAAGCAAAAGCAGAAAGATATTGAAACACTGAAATTAGCAGGATATACAGATAAGTTCATAAAAAAGATGAGTCGTAAAGACTTACAAAAAGCCAGTCAAGATATTCAGATGGCTATAGCCACAGCGACATCTTTAGAGGAACAGAAAAAGTTAGCAGAAGAATATAAAGAAAAACTTGAAAAGGAAGAAAAGAAAGCAGAAGAAAAGGGTAAGCATTTTGAACATTTACAAATTAATCAATTTTTAATATCAGCATTTTCAAAAACTTATCACCCAAACATTACTATAAAAGAGTTAGCACAGGCTTTAAAAAAGAGACTAGATAGTGATGGACATAAAAAATTAAATTACAAAGACACTTCAAAGTGGATTATTGACATGATTAAAAGGTTTAATATTGATGTTGGAAATGAAAAGGAAAACGTAAAAAGAAAAGCAGCGGATTATGCTAGATATGAAGAGTATATGGGTATTAATGAGCAAAAAGGTAGTGGAGCGAAGACATTAGAAGAATTAATTGATAAGGTATTTTCAATAGCGAAAATAAAAAATATTTAATCCGCAAAGATTGGAAACACACAATGAATAAAAAGGACTTTGTAAATACTCTAACGAACAAAATGACGATATACCCAAATGTTGATAAACAAGTTTCAAATGATTTGAATATTGACGAGGGAATGCCCCAACCGCTACCCCCGCCATTAGAGACACAACCACAGCAACCAGAGCCACAACCGCAGCAACCAGAGCCAGAGGAGGGGATTTCACCCCCTACCATACCCCCGAGCGTCGCGGAGACGCCACAACCACAGCAACCTGAGCCAGACAAAACACAACCAGAGCCACCGCGGGGACTAATGACTTATGAAATAGACAACATAATGAAAAAATATGGATGGTATCTCGGAGCAATAGCCAGTGATGAAATCTATAAGTTGAAGCCCGGAAGCAGAAAGCGATACGGATTTATTATGAATTTGGACAATCACAAACAAGCAGGGTCTCATTGGATTGCATATGGGTAAGTCTAGATAAAGACAGGAGTGTTGAAGTGTATGACCCTTTGGCTGAATATCAACCGACTGAAGACTTTCAACAACAAATGAAACAACTAATAGATAAAAGCCACCCAGATAGTTATTTATTGATGAAGGTCAATCAAGTAAAACAACAATCTGATACGAGCGACACATGTGGATGGCACTCAATGCGGTTTCTTTTAGAGCGAGCAAAAGGAGTGCGATTTAAATTTGCTAGTGGCTATACAGACTTAAAAGAAGACGAAGCGGAAAAATTAAAAGCACAGAATGGTTATGGT
>WBZZ01003600.1:0-42500 GCA_019918135.1 Paulinella micropora
TGAACGTGCCTGCGGTTAGCTTCTTAGGCAGGGCGAGGTTGCTGAACGTGGCGCAGTCCTTGAACTTGAGCTGCACTGTTGCTTTTCCGTCGAGACTAGACAGCGGGGGCACGGGAAAGCTTTGTACGCTTGGGCACCGTGCCAAGTAGAATCTGGCCGACGGGCAGGCAACCAGACGGGGCAGCAGGCATTCCTTGAAGTCTGGGCAGTCGTAGATTCCCACGTTCAGGGGGGTGCACAGAGATTCAGCCGGGGCATGGCTAGCTTCCGCACTTGCTGACAGTCTGCGAGAGTGAGCATGAACTTGGGATCTTTGGCGTCGACTCCGGTCGGCGGGGGGACTGCTGGTCCTCCAAGCAGGGGAAGCAGAGTTCCTTGACAGAGCCGCAGTCAAGCAGCCTGATGTACGTATCGCGCGCGGCCGTCTTCCAGAGCGGCACCTGCAGCCTGGCTAGCTGTGGACACCGCCGGAAGTCCAGCGCGAGCTGCAGCTGGCCCGCCGGCAGGACCGGCAGACTGGCTTCGTTCAGCTGGTTACAGTCTGTACAGCTAATGTCGAGCTTGCTCGCCTCGGTTAGTTGGGGCCACCGGAGCTCTTGGAAGCAGTGGCTTGCTTCAAACTTGAACTCCGCCAGGCCCCCTACCTTTGACAAGTTATCGAGTGCCAGCTCGGGGGTCAGAGACGACCCGCCGCGCGCCCCACGCTCGGGGCCCACGCAAGTCAGGGTTAGTTTCTCTTTGCACTCGCGTAAGCCGGACAGGTCCACCGACGGCAGAGCACCGCCGTGTATCTCGAGCCTGATCAACTCGGCAGTCTCCAGCTCGGGGGCTTCCAACCTCTCGAGACTGCCGCAGTCTGAGGCTGTGACTGTGATTTCGGGGTAAGCGTCGTCCCGCCCTTGCACCGCCGGCAGCGCTAGCTTTGGCAGTGACACCTGCTGTAAGCTCGGCATTGCGCTACAGTTATTGGACGCTGTTGGCCCGGCTGAGCGCTGGCAGAGACACCACGCTTAAGCTAGCGCACTTCTCTAAGGTCACTTCAACGCTGTCCGCCCGGCAGAGCGCTGGCAGCCCCAGGTTGGCCAATTTCTGGGCTGACTGGATGACAAGGGAGGCGGATCCACATTCTGTGAGGGCTGGCAGCACTACCTCGGTGCAGGGCGCCCCCGATGATGCGTCGTCCCATCCGCGTGCCGTATTCAGTGTTAGCGCGAGACGTCCACCGACGGAAGCCAGTACGGGCAGCCCCAAGGTCTTGAGGTGGAAGCAATATTCGAGTGTTAGGGTTAGGTCCCTGCCCACCTGCCACAGCTGGGGTAGTTCGAAGTCCCGCAGGTACTGACAGCCTACGAGCTTTAGTTGCAAGTCCCCTGCACATGTCTCCAGTGCGGGCAGCTCGACCTCGTACCGCGGGGGAGGCCTATCATCATAGGTGCTAGCATCTTCAAACCTCCCGTCCTTTTTAGGAAGGTCTGCTGTTAGCGAGAAAGAGCCCCGCGCCCACCGGAGGTCCGGCCACGACAGCAGATCCAGGACCTCACTGTCCTTAACAGTAGTGCTGACATCACTGGTTGCTTCTCGCAGCCCGTGCCAGGCCAGGTGAGAGAAGGCGTGCCCGCACCGAAGTTCTAGCTGGGCTGTACCCCCCACTGGCGGTCCGCGCAAGGCCAGTCTCTGTAAGTCGCAGGGACGCAGCGTCCTCAACCGCAGGTCTCCGGGGCCGGGCCTGAGCAGGAGCGATCTGTAGTTCCCTAGCAGCGTAATCGAGACGGGCTGCGGCCGCTGCCGCCAGTGGAGGTATCGATGACGCGGAGGTTGTGGCACCAGTTGAAGGTGAGTGTAGCGGTCGCCGCCGGCGCTTTCCGCGTAAACACGAGCTCCTCCAGCGCGGCGCAGCGTTCGAAGCGCAGTTCGTGCGCCTCGGGGGGGCAGTCCATCTGCGACAGGCGCAGCCTCCGCAGAACGAGCTGCAACCTCAGGCAGAAGGGGCCGGCCCCTCCCTCCGCTTCGCGGAAGGCTAAGGGGAAGCCGTGCAGGTACAAGGAAGTAATCTTGCGTTGCATCCTTGCCTCAGGTCGGAACGGAAAGTGCTGCGTGCTCCGCGGCGTCAGCGTGACGACATCTCTGGCCGCGCCCGGTCCAGCGGGGCGAGTGTCACCGTGAGGTCGGTGGACCCGCCGGTTCGGACCGCTCGTCTTGTGCAAACCAGGGTTCGAACGGCTCTTCCTCGGCGAGGCTGGCGGCCCTAGGCCCAGGCGCAAACTGTTCGACGGCGTCGGCCACCGCCCTCCAATAGCGCACGGCCGCGTCAGCAGTGGTGTCTCTCGCCCACGGCTCTTTCTGCCCGGGCGCTAGCAGATTATGGAAAAACAGCGACTTCTGCTTTTTCAAGCCACTCGCGGTGAGCTTCCACGCGCCCTCGTTGTCCGTCCGCGGGCGCGAGCCAGTGTAGACCTGATCCACGTACTGGCCGAGCTCTGACAGCACTTGCTGTAGGCGGTCGTGGGGGTCATCCTCCTGCGAACCGTGTAGCCAGTTGTAGCGTTGTAGGCACGCGGGGAGCAAAGTCTGCCGTACGGCATCCTCTCGCTCCCTGGCTAGCCAGGAAGGGGAAAGGCAGCCAGCAGCGAGGCGGTCGGAGCCACCGAGGAAACTGAGCAAGTTCCCCGTCAACGACGGGGAGGGCCCGGCCTGGCCAGGGTGCGCCCGAGGGCCGGACCCCTCGATAGCTCGATGCCCCTGGTTAGCCATCGGCCGCTCTAAGCTCCGACTTTTTATTCCTAGGGCGGGGCGGCGGCCCCCGGCTGGCCCGGCGAGGGGGGGGGAGGAGAAGGTGCGGGCGCGCGGAGAGGTGCGGGCGCGGGGGAGGGGGGGGTGCGGGCGCGGGGGGGGGGAGAGAAGAAGTTTTTAGCGTGGTGGTCCCAGTCTCTCCTGGCCACCTAGCCGCGCCTGGCAGAGGCGGGGCGGTTCAGAGGGCAGCCCTGGCCGTCTGTGGCCAGAAGTAAAGGGACGTGCGCTCCCCCCCGCCCGGCGGGCGACGGCGACGGCCCCCCCCCCTGGCGTGCTCGGCTTGGCCGCCGAGTTACTAGCCACCGGCCCGGACGTGCGAAACAAGGCTGGCCCGGCCGCTGAGCGTTGGGCTCGAACCCCCTGGAAAGATTGGGGGGGAGGCCGGCAGTAGGTGCGGCCCGCGCCGCGTGTCGTAGGCTACCAACAACTACATTTTTCGACTCGTCTACACTGCTCCTTTCTTTAAGTACGCGGCTCCTGCAAAGGCGCGGGTCTCAACCGGGGGGAGGGCCCTTCCCCCTGGGCTAGGGCTTTTTCGGGCGTCTCTGCCTGCAGAGGCCAGCGCGGTCCTCATTCATTCATTCCTTCGGTCGTTATTAGAACAAGCGGGCTAGACTCTCTTAGCGCCTGTATCCCTAGCTCAGTGAGCTCGGTACAGCCCTCGAGGTCGAGTTCTCTTAGGCTCGGCAGGCGCTGGACGAGGGAACTCACTCCCGGGTCCGTGATTTCCGTACAGCCGCGGAGGTTGAGTTTTCGTAGGTTCGGCAGTCTCTGCAAGCACGCCAGTCCGTCGTCCGTGAGCTGTTCCCAGCCGGCGAGGCTGAGGTCCTCCAGGCCCACCCGGTCGTGCAGCGAAGCCAAGGACTCCAGTTGGGGCAGCCCTGTACAATCAGCGAGGCAGAGTCTCCGCAGCTGGAGCAGCGTTGGTACAATGACCAGCGAGCTAAGGTTCGAGCAGCAACTCAAGTCCAGCTCCAGCAGCGCAGGCGGGTTCAGCTCCGACAACAGCCTGTCGCTCTGGAGCTCGTAACACCCGCTAAGATCGAGCTTTTGCAGCAGCCGCAGGTTTGGTAAGGACTGCTCTCCCTTGACCTCAGAACAACCGCGAAGAGACAGCTCCACTAAGGACTGCATCTGCGCGAGGCCCTGCAGTCTAGAGTCCCCGACGCCGGGGCCAGCCTCGATTGTTAGCTTCCGCAGCTGCGGCAGCGTTGCCAGTTCGGATAAATCAATAGGTGTGACACACACTCCACTGACGTACAGCTCCTGCAAGTTCTTCAGCCGGCTCACGTAAGTGGACCAATTAGGCCTTACATGCTTGCACTCCCTGATCACGAGGCGCTGCAAATTCACCAGTTCAGCCAAGCGCGCGAGCCCGCCCTCAGTGACCTCGCCGCGTTTCCTGTCGCAGTCGGGGTCGGGGGGGTCGCAGTCGGGGTCGGGGGGTCGGGGGGGGGGGGTCGGCGAGGTCGAGGTCGAGCTGCCTTAGCTCAGGCCAGAGCTTCACCAGGAGCATGCAGTGTTCGCGCGTGAAGTTCTTCGGCCCCGTTAGCCACAGCTCGTCCACGGCCAGGCTGGCCCAGGCCCCGCCCCGGTCGCTCAGCAACTCCATGGCCAACACCAGGGTCCCTACCTGGACCTTGGCCTGGCTCCAGGCCTGGCCCAGCCAGGCCTGGAAGGCCGTAGCCCGGGCAGGAGTGCTTAGGTCGAGCTCGGTACAGCGGAAGCGCGCCCAGGCCCCCGGCCTGTCCAGGAATCTGTGCAGCTCGGGGCTCACGGCCCCTAGCTCGGGGCCCCAGCCCAGATAGTTCATGACCTGGGGCCAGGCCCGGCCGGGAGCCCCAGGGTAGGTCGGTCTGCCATGCTTTCCTTTGTTGGTTTAGCTGCCGGTCATGGCCGGGAGCGCGCGTCGTAGAGGGGGGAGGGGACGGCAGGGAAGCGAGCGCGGCGGGGATTGGTACCCTCCCCCCTGCCGTCCCCCCTTCCCCCCTGCACTCTCCCTCTCCGGAGACGGAGAGAGAGAGAGAGAGAGGAGAGGGTCCTCCTTTCCCCCAGCCAGCCAGAGAAGAACGAGCCGGCCTCCTCCCGCTCTCCCTGGGCTGGCCACATTGCCACGCCGAGCAGAGACGAAGCGGCTGTGGGGTCAGCCCCGGCCGCATGTGGCAAGCAGTCCAGGAGGTGCGCGCGCCCTGCCCGGCGGGCGGTGATGACCATTACGTGCTCAGCCTGGCCGCCGAGCTAGCTACGGACCTGGACGTGCGGGACGTGTCGGCCGGCTGGCTGTCGGGGCTCGGCACCGAGGAGAACCAGGCCAAGTTCACGTACCACGACCCCGTGCTGACGCCCGCACCAAGTGCTGTTCCTTGTGCGAGCAAGACCTGCTGGCCTGCACCTACCACTCCTTCCACCTCGAGGTACCGGAGCCGTGGCTGCTCCCCCAGTTCGAAAAGCAGGCGTCGCTGGCCCTGTCCCTGGTGTGTAAGCAGTGCGGGGCCTTCTTGTGGGACACGGCGGTGCTGGCCAAGGAGGAGGCGGGGCCGGCGGCCTGCGTGGCCGACGGCCGGGCCGTCCTGAGCCAGGAGCAGCAGCGCGCGCTCGTCGAGTCCCTGGACCGGGTGACGGGGCTGGCCCAGCTGCAGCTCCAGGTCGCCCACGCGCCCGGCCACGCCAGCGGGCAGGACGAGGTGGCCTGGGCCGCCAGGTGGGGCGACTGGCAGGCCTGCGCCGGGGACGAGCCCGCGGCCGCGGGCCCGGACCTGCTGGCCTGCCCCGCAGTGGCCGACACGAGCAGGCGCTCGTGGCTGCTGACCGCTGAGGGGGCGGCGGGGGCGGCCGCCGCCGTGGGGGGCGCGTGGCCCGGCCCGGCGGCGGCGCTGGAGGCCTGGGGGTCCGTGCTGGCCCGGGTCCACGAGCGCTGGAACGGGCTGCTGGCGCAGCAGCACCGCCGCAACAAGCTGTCGCACGCCGCCGCCCAGCGCCAGCGCACGGACGTACTGCTGGGGGGCGTGCTGCTGGCCAGGCTGCAGCAGGTGTGGCGCGCGCTCGCCTGCGCGGCCGGGCAGCCGTTCTCGCTGGCCGCGGCGGCGTGCCTGCGCCTGCGTGAGGCGTCCCTGGCCGAGGCGCTGCTGCAGCGCCTGCAGAAGCTGGCGCACGCGGGCGTGACCCGCCGGCTGCCGCGCGGGCTGGGCCGCGAGCTGCCCCCGGCGCTGGCGGCGGAGCTGCAGTCGGCGGCCGGGCTGAAGGAGCAGCTCGTGGCATGCAGGGCCAGGCTCGCGGTCCTCGGTGGCTGCTGCGCTACGCTGCGCGACTTTGTGCGGCGCGAGGAGGCCGCGCGGGGGCTGCCGCCGGCGCCGCCGGTCCGGGGCCTGGGCTCGGCCGCCCCCGTGGCGGCGCCGGGCGCGGCGCTCATGTCCCGCGCCCTGGGCAGCGCCCTGGCCCGCAAGCGGGGTGTTGTGCGCTGTGCGGTGGAGGCGGGCGGCTGCGGCTGCGCGCAGCCCCGCCTGGTCAAGCTGTGCGGCCTGTGGGCCGAGGTCCAGTTCCGCGGCCCCGCCGGCCGCGCGGCGCTCGAGAACTTGTGCGGCTGGTGCTGCCCCCGGGCCGGCGGCGGCCGGGCGCAGGTGCCCTCGGCGGCGCTGCGCGCCTGGCTCGCAGCGGCGCCGGCCGACGCCTGGGTGCGGGCCCGCCTGCCCGCGCACCCCGAACGACTCTTCCGCTTCGCGTGCCTGGTCCCCTCGCGCGCGCTGCTGCCCGTGACGCACGCGAGCGTGGACGGCCGCCAGGTGCTGCTGAGCTACGGCCACGAGCTGGCCGACAACGCGTACGCCGTCGCCGACCTGCTGCGCTGCGCCTGGGAGCTCCGGCTGGCGCTGGAGCGGCACCTGGGGGGGCGGGCGTGGGGCAACCCCGCCCGGGCCGCGCCCGGCGCCCCGCTGGCGCTCGAGGCGGGCGCGCTGTGGCAGCAGGGGCCGGGCTGCGTGCTGACGACCGAGTACCTCCGCACGCTGACCGCCGCCTACAACTGCTGGTGTGCGGGCCTCACGAGCCACGCGCCCGTGCACCCCCCGGCGCCCCACTCGGCGGCCGCGGCCCCGCCCACGGTCCCGCCCGCGCTGCGGCCGCCCGAGGGGCTCCGCAGCCTCAGCGAGCTCCTGAGCCGAGTTCCGCAAGAACGGCCTCGGCAAGCGCCTCAACTGCTCCGGCCGCGGGGTCCTGATCGGCGTCGCCACCGTCCCGGTGGGGCACGTCATGGTGGGCTGGGGCTTCCTGCGCACGCAGTTCGAGTGTGTGCGCATCACGGCGCAGAACGTGGAGTCGGTGCGCGCCCGGGCCGACCTGATCCAGCAGGCGCGGGCCCGGCTGCGCGGCTGGCAGGCGCGGCTGGCCCGGCTCCGGGAGGAGGGGCGGACGGCCGAGGCCGTGGCCCTGCGCGAGCGCAACCCGGACCTCGTGTACGGGGACGTGTACCCCGCGCTGGGCTTCCTGTGGCGGCGGCCGCGCGGCGCGCAGCGGGCGGCCAGTTCGAGCTCGCCCCAGCGCGGCTCCGTGTTCAACCCCCTGGCCTTCTGCCCCCCGCTGCTGCTCGACGAGCTGGCCGCCGCCGGCCGGGGGGGCGGGGCGCGGCCGTACTCGGACTTTTTGCACGTGGGCGACGTGCTGGAGATGAGCCTCACACAGGGCAGCAAGGTCCTCCTCAACCGCCAGCCCACGCTGTCGCCGCAGAGCGCGCGCGTGTTCTCGGTCCTCGTGCCCCGCACCGACCTCCTCAGCGAGCCCCCCTCGTGCCTGGCGGCGCTGTCCCGCCTGCACGCGCGGCGGCTCGCGGTGGACCGGCCCGAGTTTGCACCGCAGCACTTCTGCCTGGCGCTCAACCCGATCGAAGAGATCCCCTTCAACGGCGACAACGACGGGGACGTCATCACGCTGGTGGCGCTGCAGGACCCCCTGGACGGCTGGTCGGCGGACGAGGCCATCGGCTCCTGCCAGCACATTGTGACGCGCGCCGCGTCCGAGAACGTGGCCAAGCTCGCCCTCGACAACCTCAACGTCCTGGCGGGCGCGCTCCGGGGGCCCGACACCTTTGGCCCGGCCGACGTCCTGTCCCTGCGCGCGCAGCTGGAGCGGCACGTGCCGGCGCCCCCCGGCTACCTGCGCGCGGGCCCGGGGCCACCGGACGGCGGCTGCACCGCGTGGGACGTGCTGGGCTGGTTCCTGCCCCTGTCCTTCGTGAGCCAGGCGCAGGCCCGCCACGCGCTGGCGTCGGGCCGGGGGGGCGAGCCGGGGCCGCTGGGCCCCCCGTGCCGCCCCTGGGCCAGGGCCGCGACAGCCTCGTCAAGCTCCTGTACAGCGACTACGCCCCCCAGTGGGCGGCCTTCTTCCTCGACTGCGTCAGCGTGTTCGTGGCCTGGCTGAACCGCCGCCGCGCCCTCACGCTGTCGCTGGCGGACCTGGCCCCGCGCCCCGCGGCGGAGCTGCCGCCCCCCCGGCGCTGGGAAGGCCCCCCGGCCCCGCCCCCGGCCCCGGCGGCCCCTGCCCCGGCGCCGGGCGTGCCCCGCCCCCGGCCCGCCGGCCGGGCTGGGTTCGCCGTGAGCGGCGCCTGGCAGCCCTGCTGGCGGCGGACCTGGGCGCCGAGCGCGACCTGCTCGCCCGGTGCAACCAGCACGGGGCCCGGCTGCGGTCCCTGGCGCAAGAACACCAGCGGGCCTGGCTGGCCGCGCCGCACACGCGCGGGATCATGTCCAGCATCGTGTCGGGCGCCAAGGGCTCCCTCGAGGACGTGCAGCAGTTGCAGCTCCAGGCCGGCCTGCACCTGTACGCCGGCTCCCTGATCGAGCCGAGCGTCGGCGGCCGGCGCAGCGCCTACTCGCGCCCCGGCGCGCCCGACGACAGCGGCTTCGTGCGCGAGTCCTTCCTGGCCGGGCTGTCGCTGCGCAGCTTCGGCTGGCACATGGCCGCGTCGCGCGAGGTCGTGGGCCAGAACGTGCGGACCGTGGCCACCACGGGCTACTTCCAGCACACCCTCAACTTTGTGCTGCAGGGCGCTTACCTGGCGCCCCCGGGCCTGCTGGTGCGCGGGCGGGACTGTGTCATCGACTTCCCCTGCCGGCTGCAGGACGGGCTCCACTGTCGCCCGGTCGAGTCACGGCTCGCCGACCTCTTGCAGCAGCAACACCAGCAGCGCGCCAGGCCCTGCGGCCGGCACCCGCTGCTCCCGCTCTGCCTCGAGCGCCCCCCGCCCGCCGGGGCGCCGGTGGCCACGGGCGCGTGCGGCAACTGCCGGGACCTGTGGGCCGTGGTCCAGGCAGAGCTGGGCGTCCGGCCGGCCGAGGCGGAGCGCGTGCGGCGCTCCGTCGTCCTGTTCGACCGCCTGCGCTGGCGGGCGGCGCTCGTCCGCCCCGACGCGGCCTGGGCCCCGCAGGCGCCCTTTGGCCTGCCGGAGCTGGTGTGCCGGGTGCGCCGGGGCTACCCGGCGCTGGCACGGGAGGCACCGCTCGCACCGGAGCGCGACGCCGCCCGGGCCCACGAGCTCGTGGAGCGCGCCGTCCTGGCCCTGCTGCAATCGCCGGACGAGGACGCCTGGTCCAGCCCGCAGGCGTACGTCGCGTCGGAGCTCACGGCCCACCGCGCGGCCGGCGTCTACGCCCTGTCGCTCGGCCTGTTGGAGGCGCTGCTCAAGCAGGTCCTGTACTGCTGCGGGCGCTCGCTGCTGCACTTTGGCCACTCCGTGGGGGGCCTGGCCGCCTCGTCGTACGGCCACCTGGGCACCCAGCTCACGCTCAACACCCGGCACAAGGCCAGCAGCGTCATGCGGTCCACCGAGGGCCTCCCGCGCATCCTGGCCCTGACCAGGCTGCAGCCGAAGCAGCGGGACTACTTCGTGCTCGGCCGGGTGCGCTCGTTGCCCGAGATCGAGCGCTGGCGCGGGCTCGACCCCGCGGCCCGCGGCCGCGTGCCGGCCCTGCACAGCGGCAGCGCGCCCGCCGAGTTCGTCAACCTCTTTGAGCAGCTCGAACCGTACGAGCTCTGCCTCGAGCTGCACGGCTTCCGGGACTACCACCAGGAGCTGCGCGCGGCCCAGGCGCAGGCCGCCACGCGCGGGCGGGCGCTCTGGCTGTAGCAGCAGGACCGGGACCTGGACGCCGGCGGGGGGCGCGTGCGCCGCCGGCGGGGGGCGGCGGCGCCCCGGTGTCGGCGGAGGGCTGTGTCCTTGAGCTGGACGGCGAGGCCTGCGCCCGGCGCGGGCTGACCCACCGCCTGGTGGTCGCGGCCGTCCGCGCCCAGCTGCCCGCCTTCCTGGCGCTGTCGGCCTGGGTCGAGGCCCCCGCCGGGGACGCCGTGCCCCCCCACGCCCGCCTGTACCTGTTCGCCCGCTTGGTCCGGCCCGCCGCCGGGGACGACGGGTCCCCGAAGCGGCCGCCGGCCCCCGCCGCCGGTGGCGGTGGGTCCCCGAAGCGGCCGCCCACGACCCGCCGGGTGCGCGCCAGCACGTACCAGTACAACAGCACCGAGCTGTTCTGTACGTCGGCCCTGCGCCGGGCCCTGGCCGCCTGCTGGCCCGCGACCGGCGTCGCCAAGGCCAGCTACGACCGGGCGTCGTCCGTGCTCAGCCTGGCGCTGCAGCCGGGCCAGGTCAGCCTGGAGCGGCTGCGCAAGCTGCTCGCCCGCCCGGAGTGGGTGCCCGAGACCGTCGAGTTCAGCGACCCCTCCCTCGCGTACCAGCTGCTCGGCATCGAGGCGGCGGCGCTGTGCCTGCGCTACGAGCTGGGCCGGTCCCTGGCGGGCATCGGGGGCCTCAACCAGCTGCACACCGAAACACTGTCGCGCGTGATGACGCACACGGGCACGCTGCTGCCCGTCAGCCGCAGCGGCTACGAGAAGCTGGAGCGGGACCCGTTCGAGAAGTCACTCTTTGAACGCAACGGCCGCACCTTCCTCGGCGAGAGCCTGGGACAGGCCTCCCACCCCGACTCGTCCTACTGGAGTTTCTTTAGTGGCCGGCCACCCCCCCTAGGGGACGCCTTCTTCCGGCTCCGGCCGTGCGACTGACCCCGCACGGACCCGAGCGGACCCCCGAGCGGACCCCGGGCGGCGTGAGGCACACACCGGCACGGCCACGCCCCCAGAGGGGGGGGGGAGAGGAAAGGGACGGCCGGCAGGCAAAAGGCAGGGGTTGTACAGCCTGGCCCCCAGCAGGGCTAAGTATTTCTTTATTACAGAGGCTCTTGCTTAACCAGGCCGCGTGCGGCCGTGTGAGAGAGAGAGGGTGCGGCCTAGAGGAGGCGGAGGGAGCACTCCTGCCCCCCCCCCCAGCCGACAGTACCGGACGACCACCCGGGCGCGGCGACGCCCAAGCAGCCGGCGCAGAGGATGGGGGAGGGGGGGGCTCAGGACGCGCCCGCCGCGCCCCGCTAGCCCCTTTCTTCTGGGCACGCCGCCCGCCCCCCGGCCTGCCGGCGCCCGGCGCAAGAGTGGCGGGCGGTGCGGCGGGCGGAGCGGCGGGAGCCGCGACGACGACGACGCGGGCCTGGCTGCGGACCTCGGCCACCACGGCCGGGGGCAGGTACAGGGCAAACTTGCCGTGCACGCCCAGGCGGTGGGTCAGCAAGTCGTAGGTCACGGTCCAGTCCGCGCGGTTGTACTCCTTCTGCAGCAACGCGACCGGCAGCCAGCTCGTCGGCCGTTGCGCCGCTCAGCAGGTGCAGCGCGCGTGCGACCGCGCGGTACAGCTGGTTCCGGACCTGCAGGTCCCGCCTCGCGCCCGCGGGCGTCGCGTCCGCGCTCCAGGCCAGGGGGAAGGCCACGCGGAGCACAAAGGGCAGGGTAGAGTAGAGCTCACGGTGGATAGTGCCTAGGTCGCCAAACTCGATGTACTGCCCCAGACTGGTGGACGGAGAGCCCGACTTCCCGGCACTGACCTCGCCCCGGCTCTGGCGGGTCCGGCGGGCGTGGAAGAACCGGGCGGAAATAGGCACGCGCGGCGGCATGCGCTAGGGAGAGAGCAGTCAGTGCCTGGCTCACCGGTCGGTCGAGGGCCGCCCGCTGGTTGTGGCTGGGGTAGCAGGTGTGGCGGGGGTAGGGGCGTGGGTCCGCCGGGGCGGGCCGCCAGGGGAAAGAGCCGCGCGCGCCCCGTCCGGCGCGTGACGCCGGCCGAGGGGTGTGGAGGGGGGGAGCACGCACGCCCGGCCAGCGTGTGGCCGGGGCGGGGGAGGGGGAGGGGAGGGGGTGACACGCACGCCACTCGACGCGGGCGCACGCCGCTCGACACTGGCGCACGCCGCTCGACGCTGGCGCACGCCGCTCCACGCTGGCGCACGCCGCTCCACGCGGGCGCACGCCGCTCGACGCAGGCGCTGCCGGAGCGGGCGCCCCCCCCCCCCCCCCCCCACGCACGCGCTGGGGGGGGAGTGTCACGGGGGCCGAGCGCGCGACGGGGCGGCGCGCTCCCGAGCGCACGTGTCGAAAACGACGACGCGCTCCAACCACGCGCGTGGCACGCGGGCGCGCCCCCCCCCCCCCACGCCCCCTCGTCGGGCGCAGCTAACCAAGCCAGAATTCCTCTGTCGCTAGAGTTTGTAAGCACCAACACTACCATGGCTCGCACCAAGCAGACCGCACGCAAGAGCACCGGTGGCCAAGCTCCGCGCCGGCAACTGGCTACCAAGGCCGCACGCAAGACCGCCGTCGTCAGCGGTGGAGTCAAGAAGCCCTACCGCTACCGCCCTGGTACCGTGGCCCTACGCGAGATCCGCCGCTACCAGAAGTCCCAGGACCTGCTGCTGCGCAAACTACCCTTCGCTCGCCTCGTCCGGGAGATCGCGCAAGACTTCAAGTCGGACCTGCGCTTCCAGTCCGTGGCGATCCTCGCTTTGCAAGAGGCAGCGGAAGATTACCTGGTGCACTTGTTCGAAGAGGCACAGCTGTGTGCCATCCATGCCAAACGCATCACCGTGAGAACCAACGACATCCGTTTGGCGCGTCGCATCCGGGGTGAGCGCTCGCCTAGTGAATTTTTTGTACCTAAGTAACTGCAGTTTTTTGGTTTTGATTAAAAAAAAAGGGAACTTGTACACACACTAAAAAAAGTAGAAACCGGTTTCTTAGACAGTACCGAGCCGGCCGGGGTCCGGTGCCGGCTAGGAGAGCCCCTCTGTCCAGAGCGGTTCACCGTGGGAGACTTGGTTCTTGAGCGGTTCTTGAGCGGTTCACGACCCTGAGTCCTTTTACCTGCAAGTGCAGCGACCAGCCCCAGACTCAGAGTGTGCCTGAGCGGAGGGGTGCCCCCCTCCCAACGAGCTAGGCGCGCTGCTTCGTTCAATCCGTCGGGCCCGCTACCTGCCGCGCCGCGACAGCCGGTTTGGTCTCTCCGGCCCCTCGCGGTGGTTCTTGCCCGCTCTGCTGCAGCTCGAGCCGCGCCGCCGCCTCTCGTTCTTCCCGGTGCTGTGCACCCAGGCTGGTCAGGCACTTGACTACCCGTGCTTCTTCGCCTTTTTTTTGCCCTAGCTCGTACATAGCGTCCAGCAGTGCTAGCGCCGGCAGCGCAGCCTGTGTGTCGTCCTTTTCCCACCACTGCGACCACCGTGCTAGCCACGGACCAAAGGCTGGCTGCAAGTTAATCTCTCGGTCAGTGTCAGACAGTCTGGTACCGGAGGCGGCGAGTCCCGTCCGCTGCGAGAAGACAGCCAGCTCGGTGGCCCAGGTTCCCTTGGCTTGCGCCACGTACCCTTCGTACCCGGACGTGACGTTCCTCTGTGCCCACTCCCACCACTCCTGCCAGGCTGTTTGCCATCTCTGTCTCGTGCTCTGAAGAACCCCCTTCCGGTAAGCAGTATCGTTGGTCCGGAGCAGTTCAGCTTCCATGTCCCGCATCTTCTGAATCGGCCCCGGTGTTGGTACGTTGCGCCTGGCAGCACCGGGCGCCCCTTGCAACCTGGCGACACGCTCTTGCAACAAACCGATCCTGGCCTGTAACGGCCACAGCTCCGCTCGTAGCCTGGCCCGGACGGCTGCTTTCAGGCGCCGCGCGTGATCTTGGCGACGTTGTAGTTCACCGGCCACGTCCGCCCCCGGCACCGTTCCACCGCTCGCAGCCCGGTGGCGTGCACGGCTACTGCAGGCCTCTTTGGCCGGCCGCTGGCTAGACATGGCCGAGGCAGCACACGGAGCTACGGGTCTTTTTTTGCTTGGCCGGCAGCCGGGCCGAGGCGCCGTCCCCACCCCCGCCCGGCCGCAGGGGGGGGGGGCTTTCTCTTCCCCGGCCCCATGGCGCACGCCCTGCCCCCCCCCTTCCCCCCTCTCCCCTCCCCTCGTGGAGGCGGGGCGTGGCCTGGCCGCGGGGGAGTGGGTAAGGGGAGGCAGAGCACCGTGTGTGTGTTGTGCGCCCGTGGCCACACTCGGAGCCAGAGGGGAAGCCTCTTCTTCCCTCCCCCCCTCCCGGCGCCAACATCCGTGGCAGCCGGGACCCATGACCAACCCTAGCTTCCTGCGGCCGATCCCGGGCGGCCTGGCCTACCCGGCGGCGGGGCCGGGGCTCCGGCACGAGTTTGAGGTGTTCCGCGCCGAGCAGCGGCGGCCCTTCGACCCCGAGCGGTGGGGGGTGGGGCTCGGCCCCCGGGGCCAACAGTGCGCCCTGTTTGCCACGCTCGCGTTCCTCGGCTTCGCCCACGACCGGCGCTGGTGGCCCCCCTGGCAGACCACGAAGCGGCCCGAGAAGCGGACGCTCGGCGCCACCCTCTTCTTCCGGCGGCGCGAGGACGGGTCGTGGAGCACCCGCCTGCGCTCGCGGCTGGTCGGCTGGGTCTGGCACCTCCGGCAGCGGCTGGGCTACCCCTGGGAGCGGTGCCTGTTCTTGGTGCGCTACCTGCGGCCGGTGGTGCTAAGCGTGGCCGCCGCCTACGCCCGGTCCGGCGCCCGGGACGCGGGCCGGCCCTGCCCCGCCGCGGCCTGCCGGCGGCTGCTATGGCGGGCGGCCTACAACCTGCAGCGCCTGGCCACGGCGGAACAGAGCTGGCACCCCAAGGATGCGGACCTCGCGCTGACCTGGTGGGACCTGCAGGCCGCGCGCACGCTGGCGGCCGGCCGCTACCTGCGCCGCTACCCCACCGCGGCGGCCGAGGAGGCGGCCGGGGCGGGCGCACGTTATCAGGCGCTGGCGGACCTGGTCGTGCTGTGCCTGCTGAGCCTGACGCCCCAGCCCCGCAGCTCGATCCTGCGCCGGCTGCAGTTCGGCGTCACCCTGCGGCGCGAGGAGGCGGGTGGGTGCTGGTGGCTAGACCTCAGTAACCCGTTCGAGCTGGCGTCCGTGCACAAGACGGCCCGCTTCTACTACGACCGAGAGTACGTACAGCCGCTGCCGCTGCAGACGCTGCGACGCTGCGGCCATGATGGGCCCGGCGCGGCGCGGGACGTCGGCGGCCTGTTGGGCTGGGTACTGCCGGAGTGGCGTGCGCTGGGCCGGGGCCTGGGCACGCGCGGCTTCGTCTTCTCCTGCCGCTACCCGGGCCTCGGCCGGGGCCGCGGGCGTGGCGCGCTCGTCATTGCCGACGACGAGCTGCAGGCGCGGCTGACCGGGGCGCTGGTGCGGGCCGGGGGGGTGCCGCCGGCGCGCGCGCGGACCCTGCACGTCTGGCAGCTGCGCAAGCTGGCCGAGACTTTTTTGGCCCAGGCCGGCGACGAGGCAGAGCTGCAGCACAGCTACTGCCAGTACTTTGGGCGGCACGGCGCGGACCCCGCGGCCCTGGCCCCGGTGCACCAGCTCACGGCCGCCCTGCACCAGCACTGCCAGCGGACGGCGCAGCGCCGGTACCTGTACCACCTCATCTTCCGCGAGCGGCTGCGGGCGCTCCTGGACGACTTCGACAGCTTCTGGGCCCGGGCCCTTGTGTACGACGCGGCCGGCGACGAGGTGCGGCTGGACCCCGACTTGGTGCGCGCCTGGCTCGGCGGCGGGCCCGGCGCCTGGCCCGGCTCCGGGGCTGCCCCGGCGTTGGTCTGGCCCGGCGAGCTCCGGGAGGAAAAACAGCCTTAGGGGGGGGACCGGGGGACCGGGGGCGGCGAGTACCAGAGTGAGGCCAGCAAACTCTTCGTTTAATCAAACACACCAAAAAAGGACTGCGGCGGGAGCCCCGGCGGCCGGACCAACCCCCGCGTGCGCCAGGGGCTTCTTCTGTCTGCTTAGTACACCTCGATCACTTCCCGGCCCGGCGGCGGCCGGTCTGGTACGGCTGTGGCGGGCGCAGCCGCCGGTGCTTCCGCCGGGACGCACGGTGCTTCCGCCGGGACGCACGGGGCCCCGGCGGCCACCGCCGGGGCCGGCGTCACCGCGGATACTTGGTACTCCTCACTTGGTCCCCAGCCGTGGTATTGCAACGCCGGCAGGCAAAGGTGCAGCACGTACTTAGATTCACCGTCAAAGAGCAGTTGGCGGTCGAAATCCACGCCGTAGCAATGCCCGTCAAAAGAGACCAGCGCCAGCCCCGAGCGCCACGGTGACAGCAGCCAGTCAGTGCCCTTGTGCTGCTCGCGACACCTGCTCACGACGGCCGGTGGTTGCGGGAGCGAGTCGAGAAACTCCAAGAACACTGGCCACGAACTAATACGCCTGGGAAACTGGTGCATGAGCCTACCGAAGCGGCGGGGCGCGTGGCAGACATTAAAGAGCGCAAACGCCGTGCAGCCGTAATCCTGGTCGTGCCGGTACCTCTGCTTGATCTCGGTGGCAAAGGTGCTGGCGGCCACGAGGCCGCGGCACACACGGAACGGGCGCCCCTGCCCGGGGCGCTCGGGGCGGTGGATGGACACGCAGAGGGTAGGACGGCCCGCCGGCTCCCGAGGGACTAGGCGGCAAGAGAAGGTGCGCTGGAAGAGGCTGACCAGGGCCACGGGGGCGCCGTCCCCGCGCTCCGCCACCGTCGCGCGGGGAGGCTGCCGGGCCGGCGTGGTAGCCCCCTCGACGAAGGGCGCGGCGAGGGCCGCCAGCGCTACCACCGCCACTCGGCGGAGCGTGTCGTGGTGCCGCAACGCGATCGACGGAAAGTCCACGTACCTGCTGGGGCTGGCGATCCTGCCCCGGTACAAATCGTTCCCCGTGTCCAGCACTTCGCCGGTCGGGAGGACGGCCACCGCCCCCTGAAAAAGCCAGGCCTCCGCTTGTTCCGGCAAGCTGCGTCCTCCCCGGGCGAGCGGCGAGAGCAGAGCCACCAGCTCTGCGACGGGCGCGGGAGGAGGCTCCGGTGCCTGGTGCTCCGGTGGGGTCGTAGGCGCCGGGGGCCCTGGAGGCTCCGGGGCCTTGTGCTTCTTGAACGGGCGCTGCACGGCGGTGGGCGTGGTTGGCCCTTCGGTCGGGCGCTCGGGCCACGGGGCGGCAGTCGTAAGCATCCTCGCTGGCTTAATGAGTAGCGTGGCTGTCTTTTTGTGGGGCGGGCTGGCTTGTCCTGCGCCGCGCGGGGGAGGGGGCGTGGAGGGGGGCGCACTCCACACGCCGGGCGTGCCGGCACAATGGTCTCCCCCCACTTGGCGCGCGCCCCAACGAGGAACGCGCCCCCACACGCCGGGCGTGCGCCGGGGCGGCTCCCCCGGCCGAGATGACCCGCTGGGCCCGCGCGCGCCCGGCGCACGCCCAGCGCGTGGGAGGGGGTGCGCCCGCCGCCCCCCCCCCCCGGCGCGCGCCCCCGTCGCTGGCCTGGACGGGGGGGCTTCACAAATCCCACTTTCCGATGCTCTCCAGCCGCGACGAAGCAGCCTGTGCCAGCCCCCAGCTCGACCCCCGGCTCGACCCCCAGCCCGGCTCCAAGCGGCCCGACGACGAGGACAGCGCGCCCCCGCCTCCCCCGCCAAGAAAGCCCGCCTGGCCGCCGCCCCGCTGATCCTGTGCTTCTTCAGCAAGAGCAAGGCCTACCCGCCCGAATCGGAGCTCGGGCGCCTCCTGCAGCCGCTCGGACCGCGCGGCCTCAGCAACTTCGCCGTCCTTCAGTCAGGCCACGTGCTTTTCGGCCCCGACCCGGCCGCCCCGCTGGCGTTCCGCTCCGTCGAGCATGCGTTCCAGGCCGCCAAGTACCTGTTCTGCCAAGACTCGGCCACCTTTGCCGCGTTCGCGCGGCCCCCCTGGTCCGAACTCTCCGGTGCGCAGATCAAGTCCCTGGGCGGCCGTAAGGCCTTCAAGCAACGCGGCCTCCGCCTGGACGGCGCCCGTTGGGAGCAGGCCTGCGTCGGCGTCATGTTGATGCTCTTGGCTGTGCGCTGGGCAGAGGATGCCTGGTTTGCGCACGTGCTGCGTACCTGCTACGAGAGGGGCTACGCGTGCCTACACTTTGAACGGACCGGACGGAAGTCCTTTTGGGGGGGTTGTGTCGACGGCACCGGGTCGTGCGTGGGGCAGAACGTCCTAGGCCGGCTGCTGCTGTGGCTGGCGCAGCACGGGCCGGAGCACGTGCGGGCGCAGCAGCGGCAGTGGGACCACGCAGGCCTGGCTGTGTTTGAACAGGCGGCGCTCTGGCAGAAAAGGTTCTTCGCTGACTGCCCCGAGTAGTTTGGGCCTAGCCTTTTGTCTGGCTCCCTGCTGTACTCTGACTTATTCATTAAAAGAAAAAGTATTGCCGTAGTTTGCTTGGGCTTTTTCGCTTGCGTACTCCTTGACTCGGTAAAAGAAAAAGGTACTGACAGGCCTGCCGGCCCGGGCCAGCGCCTGCTTCTTGCCCAGACCGGCGACGCCCCCCGGCCGACCGGCGACCGGCGCCGGACCGAGTGGGGGGGAGGGGGGCCCCCTCTCGAGGCCGGTCTGCCACCCGGTGGCCGGTGGCACCACTTCAATTGGCCAGTCTGTTGCCCGGCGCCACCTGCCACCGCCGCGCCCGGTCGCCAGTCAGCGGTCCGGTGGCGGGTAGCATAGTCGGCCGGCGGAGACAGGTCGGGGTGGCAGGTGGCACAGTCGACCGGTGGGAACTGGTCGGGGTGGCAGGTGGCACAGTCGACCGGTGGGAACGGGTCGGGGTGGCAGGTGGCGGCGCCACGCCTGGTCGCCAGTCAGTAGTCCGGTGGCGGGTGGCACCGCCGGCCGGCGGAAACAGGTCTAGGTGGCGGGTGGCGGGTGGCGCCAGTAGGCAGAGTTCTGGCCGGTAGGAGGGGCTGCACAATGTTCGGCCACGGGAGGGGAGAAGGGAGAGGGGAGAGGGGAGGGGAGGGGAGGGGAGGGAGTGAGGCGCGCCGCGCGAGCGCGCACTCTGGTGGCACCTGCGACCGGCACTGCCGGCACCCGGTGGCCGCACCGGTGGCTGGCGTCGCCGGTAATCTACGGTGCCACCGGCCACCACCCGGCATGCAATGTTTCTTCCCTCCACTCTCCTCCCCGCCCCTCCCCTTCCCCACCTCCGGCCGCCCGGGGCTGGGCCCCGTCCGGTCGGTCACCCGGCGGCCGGTGGCGCCGCCGCCGGTCGGTGGTCGGTCGCCCGGTGGCCGGTGGCACTGTCGGGTCGGGTGGTCGGTCGGTCACCCGGCGGCCGGTGGCGCCGCCGCCGGTCGGTGGTCGGTCGCCCGGTGGCCGGTGGCACTGTCGGGTCGGGTGGTCGGTCGGCCACCTGGTGACAGGTGGCAGGCGGTGGCGCCGCCGGTCGGTGGTTGGTCGCCCGGTGGCCGGTGGCAGGCGGTGGCGCCGCCGGTCGGTGGTCGGTCGGTCATCTGTGGCCGGCGGCGGTGCCCCTGGTCGGTGGCAGGGGGCGCCGCTGTCCTTGGACACCGGTGCCGGTGGCAGGTGGCACAGTCGGCCGGTGGGAACGGGTCGGGGGTGGCAGGTGGCACAGTCGGCCGGTGGGAACGGGTCGGGGTGGCGCCGCCACGCCTGGTCGCCAGTCGGTAGTCAGGTGGCGGGTGGCACCGCCGGCCGGCGGAAACAGGTGTGGGTGGCGGGTGGCGGGTGGCGCCAGTAGGCAGAGTTCTGGCCGGTAGGGGGGGCTGCACAATGTTCGGCCGCGGGAGGGGAGAAGGGAGAGGGGAGAGGGGAAGGGAGGGGAGGGGAGGGGAGGGTGTGAGGCGCGCCGCGCGAGCGCGCGCTCTGGTGGCACCTGCCACCGGCACGGACGGCACCCGGTGGCCGCACCGGTGGCGGGCGCCGCCGGTAATCTACGGTGCCACCGGCCACCACCTCATGCACAATGCTTTTTTCCCTCCCCCCTCCCCTCCCCTCCCCTCTCCCTTCTCCCTTCTCCCCTCCCGCGGCCGAACATTGTGCAGGCCCGGCCGCTGTCGCTGGCCAGGGTCTGCACACGGGTGGCACCCGCCACCAGCGGCCGGTTTCCGTCGGCGGCCGGTGCCACCTGCCACCGGCGGCGGCCTGATACCCCCCCCCCCCCCCACGCAGTCCGCCACTCGCGGCCGCCGGAGTCCCGTCGGCCGGCGCCACCCGCCACCCGCCACCAGCGACCAGTTTCCGTCGGCGGCCGGTGCCACCTGCCACCGACGACCTGCCACCGGCGACTTGCCACCTGCCACCGACGACCTGCCACCGGCGACCGGCGACCGGCGGACGACGACTTGCCACCTGCCACCGGCGGACGACGACCTGCCACCGGCGACCGGCGGACGGCGACCTGCCACCGGCGGACGACGACCTGCCACCCGCCACCGGCGACCGGCGACCGGCGGACGACGACCGGCGACCTGCCACCGGCGACTAGTTTCCGTCGGCGACCTGCCACCCGCCACCGGCGACCGGCGACCGGCGGACGACGACCGGCGACTTGCCACCGGCGACTAGTTTCCGTCGGCGACCTGCCACCGGCGGACGACCACCGGCGGACGACGACCGGCGACCGGCGACTTGCCACCTGCCACCGGCGGACGACGACCTGCCACCGGCGACCGGCGGACGGCGACCTGCCACCGGCGGACGACGACTGGCACTAAACAACACTACTGAGACGCACCGGCAGGAGGCGGATTCTTTCCCCCCTCGGCAGGCAAAGACAAGAGTTCGTTTTAGTTTAGGCCCCGTCACAAAACCTACCGAAGAAAGCAAAACTACTGATAGGCCCCGCGGTAGTCACCACCTGCTGCCAGCGGCCCGAGCAAGAAGCCCGGCGGTCGAGATGTGCCCCGGTGCCCCGGCCGGGCGCCGTGGGCACACGCGCACCGGCACACCCCACCGTCCAGCAGCAGCCCCCGTGTTGCACTCTGGGCGCACCCAGCCCGCCGCTAGCCGGGCCGAGTAAGTAACGCCAGCTACCCCCATTGCGTCTGCTATGCTAGGCGGGCGGTGGCTGTGCGGAAGAGAAGTCGGCAGCCTTGAACTCAGCAAGCTCTGCCTCCAGGACGCCGTTTTCAGCCAAGCCCTTGCCCCCGCGCTCGGGGAAATACAAGCGCAGGCACCCACCGCACGAGAGACAGACAAGGCAGGGCAAGAACAAGGTTGCGATGATGAAGCCGGCGGGCCTAGCGCTTGCCCTAGCGTACTCGCAGCCAAACAGTCCGCGGTAGTGGATCCTGCACGGCAGCAGCAGGTTCTGGCACTGCAGGTAGAGGTACAGGCGATGGCCGTCCAGTGTACGCCGCGTCCGGAAATCAACGCAAGACACCGCGTACCAACTGCTGTTGCCGCTGTCGTCCACAGCTAACGGGTCGGGCCCGGTAGAGAGAGAAGGATAGTAGAGCTTGCTTTCAGGGTCAGGGTCCGGCGTGGCCTTGACGATAAAAGCCGACGGGTCACTCAGCCAGTAGTCATCCGCGCGCAACTGCAGGGTGCTGACGTAGACGCGGGCCCGGGCTGGACACTCGGCAGAGAGCACGCCCGCCCCGGACCAGGCTTCCCCCGCTATCTCGAGCGTTTGGTCGCAACTCTCGCAGACGCAGCCGTTGTCCGCCCGGGCCAGGCACCAGCCACTGACGATGGCCCAGAACATGAGGAAGAAAGGGGACAGTGTTCCGCTAGGAGGGCAGCCCGTGGTCTTCGAGTGGCAGCGGCCAGGGGGTGCGGGGGGGGGGCAGCTCCTCCCCCCCCCCTCCAAGCGCTCGGCACGCTGGGGGGGGGGGGGGGGAGGGAGAGTGGGCTGGAGGAGGCCGCTAGGGGGTGCGGGGGACCGAGAGGCGCGCCAGGCAGCCCGCACCCCCCCCCTGGTGCGTCAGTGGGCCCGGTAGGCCCGGCGCGCGGCCGTCGTACCTTGGGCGGCGGACCGTGGCTAGCTAGCCAGGCGGGTACACCGTTCGTCCGGGCGGTTTGCGCCGCGGGAGGCCGGACGGGGGGGGGCCTCGGGCACGTGTTGGACGAGGGCGCCCCCCCACACCGCCGGCGGCGGCAGGCCAAGCAGCGCGCCGTACGCGCGGCGCCCCCTGGCCAGCCGAGGTGGCGCTGGCCGGGGTAGAAGGAGGGGGGCCGCCCCCCCCGGCCCACCCCCGTGCCGTGGGCCGTCGGTCCCCAACAGGGAGGGAGGAGAGGGGGGGGGCCCCCCCTTTCCCGGCCGCCGGGGACCGGGGGGGAGGGCTCCCGCGCGCCGCTCCCCTCCTCTCCGCCCCGCCCCGCCCAGCCGGCTTGCTCGTGCCCCCGTCGCCGAGAGGAGGGCTAGCTATGGGTGGCTAAAGCCCCGGCGAGAGTGCCCAGCCCCAGCCAGGATGTTGCAGGCGGCAGCTGCTACACCACGCCGTTCCGACGAGCCAAGAACCACCCAGCGCGTGCTCCCCTGGCTAGCGAACACGGCCTACCACCAGCTTAGCTTTGTCGAGCGGGGGGGGCAGCTGGTAGCAGAGCTAGTGCGAGCCCGGGCCGTACCCGCCGAGTGGCTACTGGCGCAGCTGCAGTTATTTGGCGGCCGGCACAGCGCAGAGGGGCTTCCGTACTACTACAAGCAATCGCCTGGGGTGCCCGATCGCTCGGGCACCACCGGCCAACGGCGCAAAGAAAAGACCGACGAGAAGGCGAGACGTAAACTAGGCGAACTCGGGTTCAGCGGAGCACAGGAGCTGCCAGTGAGGATCCGAGACCACGAATTTACGGAAGCCGCTGCGACCCGGCGCGCACAGCTGCTGTACTACTTCGCGTCGCCGCGCTTGACGCTAAAGCACCGCTCGCGGGGCTTGGCGCTAAGGGCCCGCGCCCTGGCAACTGTGCAAGGCGACGGACGACCCTCGCACTGGCTCCTCGTGGACAAGCCGCAACCGACAGGCGAGGACCGTGGCGACGAGGCAGTGGGGTATGCTCGCTTCTTCGTTCGGTTTCTGAAGGCCCTCTGCGGAGCCTCCCTCCTCTACAGTGGCTTTCGCAGCAAGAGCCTGCGGCCGTCGGGGCCAGGAACATACCAGCTCGTGAGCCTGGAGCCCGCCCAGTGCCTGAGCCTCCGCCCCGGTGACAGGCAACAAGCTGACTTCGTGTGGCTCTGCAACGCGTACAGCCTCCTGGCCCGGCTGCTCGTAGAGGAGCACTGTGCGCTCCCCAGGGTCCTAGACCTGATCGCCAGAAAGCAGACGGCCAAGACGGCGCAGGAGTACGTCGCTTGGTGGCGGCGGGCGTCTGTACAGGCCGACGAGGGCGGCTACTATGCTGCCGTGCTGGGGGCCTTGGCCGCTTACACGAAGAACCGGGACGTCGCCTGGCCGGACTTGGTGTTGGTGTGGGAGCAGCCAGCCTCCTCCTCCCTGCACGGCCTGCATTTTCAGGCCCAAGTACCGGCGCGGACAGCCATCCTCGTCGTCGGCACGGACCAGCAGGCTCGGGTAAGCATCCACGGGTGGCCGGCCGGCCGGGTAGAGCCGGGGCACCAGCAGGCGATGGAGCGTGTGCCCGGGCTCTTGGCGGCACTGGCCCTGTGGCACCGGAGCCGCCTGGCCCCCCCGCCCGGCCCGGCGCCCGTGGCCTCCAGCCCCCGTCCAACGCAGTGCGCGCAGCGCACGCCGCGGGCAGACCAGCGAGCCGGACCCAGGCCCGGCGCCCGACGGCACGCCGCCGGACGCAGCCGGGCCTCTGCCAGCTCGAGCGATGGCGAGCACGGCTTGGAAGTTTCTTGACCTTGAAGAGGAAGAAAAAGAGCTTCGTGGCTGCCTCGCACTATCGGGGTCTCCGGTGCCGGAGGAGGCCGGAACACTGGCGGTCGTGGTAGCCACGCTTTGTTACCTCGCCTTCCATACTACGGAGCGCGATGGAACGGAAATGAAGGGCTTGGTGGCGGCTGCAGAGAAGCGTCAGCGCGACCTCTCCGGAATTCAGAACGTCTCCGACCGGTGGGACGGGACTTGGATGGCTGTGACACAAGTGCTTCGGCACATTTGGTGGTGCCTGGGCCACGAAGAAAAATCCTTCACGCGGACGAAAGCAGCACGGGCGGCGATAGGGCACCTAGCATCACAGGTACCAAGCACAACAGAGCACCGCACAGAAACGCCGGGGGGCAAACCGGTGGAGGCGATGGAAGCGGCCGCGCCCGAGCGTCTTGGGCCCAGCGACGCCACAGAGCCGCCGTTAGCTGAACCGGTAGCGAAGACGACTTATACGTTCGGGAAGTTCAAAGTGGAGGAAGCAAGGCTGCGCTGGTGCCTCACGAAATTAGGGTCTCTGGTGGAGGCCGGGACACTGGCGGCCATGATAGCTACGCTCTGCTACATTGACAATGCGGAGCGCGGTGCAGACCGAACGAAATTGCGGGAAGAGGCAGAGGAGCTTCGGCGCCTTGTCTCCGTGGTTTCGACCAGCGGCAGACAGAGGGACAGGGTCAGAGAGACAGTGAAACAAGTGCTGCTGAAGATTTGGGAGTGCTTGGACCGAGAAGAGAAAGACTTCACGCAGCCACTAGCAGCGCAGGCGGCGGTAGAGTACCTAGCGCGAGCGGCGGGAGAAGACCTGGCCTGGCAGCGGCCGAGCGCGCTAACGCCACGGCGCAAGGTTGTGGCGGCGACGGACATGTCAGCCACGTCCAAGCGCCTTAAGGCCAGCGGCGCGGTCGCCGCCGGGCCCTCGCACCGCCCGGGCCGCACGGGTGCCAGTCGACCAGACCCAAGCCCGCAGCCCAGTGCCAGGACCGTCGACAGACAAGAAATTTCCACACAGGCGGCTTTGCTGCGCGGATACCTCGCACGGTTGGAGTCCCCGGTGCAGACGGAGGAGCCCGGGCTGGCAACAGTGAAGACAGCAGAGGCTACGCTCCGGTACCTGGCCCGGACCGATGGTAAGGGCGCCATCGACGGAAAGACCGCCGAGCTGTTGGAAGAGGCAGACACTCTTCCTGAACGTGGCCCGGGGGCCCAGAGAGAGAAACTCACGACTCGGTTGTTTCGTGCCATTGGGCAGCGCTTGGATCCGGAGAATACAGCGACGTCGGCGCCGAACGCAGCGAAGCAAGCAGTACAATACCTAGCAGAGAAGGTAGAAAACGTCGCAAAGCAACGCGCCGAGCGCGGCCCCGCCGACGAGCGGCAGGGGGCGATAGCGGACCTCCGCGGGCTCTTGTCGCGGGAGCTGGGGCCAAATCCCAGCGAGCTGGAAATCCTGACAGCTACCCTCAGACTCATCGCCACCCATGGCGTCATGAGGAAGCCGGCCGGCAGCGCGTACAAAGAGGCACGGGAGTATATTAAGACGCAGTCCGCTGGCACGCGTGCGAGCGGACAAGAAATGACCGATTCCGCGAAGGAGCAAGAGAAGGGCTTGATCTCTGCGGTGATAGATGCCATCAGGCAGCAGTTCCCTGCCAACAACAAAGCGCGGGCGGCAGGGGATGAGACTGTTGTTGTACGGGCAGCGCGCCCAGCGCTCGAACGAGCCATAAGCGTACGCGCACAAAAGCAGTCTGCTGAGCGGTACAAGCAGAAGTAGACCTAGGGGGGCTAGGAGCCTTTTCTTTCCCTGGGGGAGAACACCAATCTGACTTGCTTGCTTGGGCGGGGGAAGGGGGGGGGGGGGCGATGACGACAAAGCCTGAAGGGTTTTCGATTAAAGATCATGGTTGTTCTCGCTGTTAGCCTGGGCAGGAGGGGCCGCCGCGGCGCTAGCGTGCGCCCCCCCCCCCGAACAGAGCGCAGCGCCAGGACGTGGGCGGGGGCAGCCCGGGGGCCGGGCGGGGGGGCTCCTTCCTTGGGTCGCGGGTGCACCTACCGGCCGCGGCCCCCGCCCCCCGACAGCCGGCTGGCCTCGTCCCGGGCCCGGCCAGGGGGGGAGAGAAGAGGGCTTCCCCCCTCCCCTCCCCGCGTACGGAGCAGGCGCGGAGAACCTGGCACCCCCGCCCGCCACCGTCCGGGGAGCAAGCAGGGGTGCGGGACGACGGTGGCGAGGCGCCCTCTCCCCCCCCACGGGGGCTGGCGCCGCGCCCCGCCGTGGCCCTCGCTCCATCCTCCCCCCCCCCTTCGCCCCTCCGCCCCTTTGTGCTTCCCCTCGCCCCTTGCTCTCCCCGGACGGGGGCGCGTAGCTCCTAGTGTGCAAAGAGAGGGTGGTAGCATGGCGAGCCCTAACCCTCGCGATTGGGTGGCGCCTGCCAGGAAGGCCTGGGCCGCGCTGCAGGCCAGGAAGAAGAAGAAGTCGTGCGCAGAGTGCGGCGTCGCCGAGCCGGTGGAGTGGCTAGCCAATACGGTATATACGGAACTCCGTTTTCAGAACGGCCAGCTGCGGCTCGCGGACGCCCCAGAGGTTCGCCTGGCCTGGCTGGCCCAGCAGGTGGAGCGCTACCGCCCGCAGGAGGGCAAGGGGCTGGAAGTGCTCCGCCTGACAAAGGCTCAATTCCAGGCCAAGTACCCGACGCCGGGCGGGTCCGACGACGGCCGCGACTACCGCACGAGCACGGGCGGGAGGGCCTACCAGGTCGAGCCCGCCGACGGAACGCTGACCTTGGCCACGCTAGGTGCGCAGCTGCAAGCTTACTTGGCGTCACTGGGCCTGGCCGCGCCCGTCGCGGGGCTCGTGTCCGTGGACGGGGGTGCGTCGCAGTGGCTACGGGTGGAGATGCCCGAGGCCGGCGGAGTGCAGCCCGCCCTCACGGCGTCCGTACCCGAATTCACGGCCTGGGTGGAGCGGTGGCTGGGGGCACTGAGCGAAGCAAACCTGGTGTACACCGGCTTCTCGCTCGCCGAGCTGGCACGCAGCGGCCCCCCCGGGAGCCAACCGCCGCTGAAGCTGCTGTTCGTGGACCCCGCCCGTTGTCTGTACTTCGCGCCGGGCCAGGTGCTGCCGGACGAGAAAAAGTTGGACGACTGGCTCTGGTCGTGCAATGCCCTAGCCCTCGTCGCCGGCCTGTTGAGGCAGGAGGCAGGACACCGGTACCTGGCGGGGGTGCTGGAGCTGGTCGCGGAGCGCGGCCCGGAGGCAGTAGCTGCGTACGGCGCCTGGTGGCGGTGGTGCGGGGCAGAGGCAGCAGAGGCGGCAGCGCGGGCGGCGGGCGGCGCCCCCCCGCCCAGCCCAGACGGCGGCCACTACCATGACCAGTTGGCGCAGCTGCTAGTAGGCTTGGCGCAACAGCTAGTAAGTTATGTACAACGGACTCAGTGGGTCGCCCCGTATGGACCGTATGCACTGTCGGCGAACCCACGCCTCGCCGAGTGCTTCCGTGCACCAGGGGAACTTGGGGAGCAGAGTAGAGACTTCTTCATAACAATCACGGAGGTACAGTGCTTTCGCTGTCGCGGAATGCCCAGGGTGGACACAGAGTGGAGCTGGCTGCCCTGGTTGCTGGCTGTAGTGGGAGTGGACGCCGCTGCTCGCACCTCCAGCACCTCTAGCAGCAGTTCTAGCAGCAGCTCCAGCTCCAGCAGCCGCCCCAGCGTCACAAGCAGCAGCTCCAGCAGCTCCAGCTCCAGCAGCCGCCCCAGCGTCACAAGCAGCCGCCCCAGCGTCACAAGCAGCAGCTCCAGCAGCTCCAGCAGCTCCAGCTCCAGCAGCTCCAGCTCCAGCAGCCGCCCCAGCGTCACAAGCAGCAGCTCCAGCAGCTCCAGCTCCAGCAGCCGCCCCAGCGTCACAAGCAGCCGCCCCAGCGTCACAAGCAGCAGCTCCAGCGTCACAAGCAGCAGCTCCAGCGTCACAAGCAGCAGCTCCAGCGTCACAAGCAGTAGCTCCAGCAGCTCCAGCTCCAGCAGCCGCCCCAGCGTCACAAGCAGCAGCTCCAGCAGCCCTAGCAGCAGCTCCAGCAGCCCAAGCAGCAGCTCCAGCAGCAGCCGCCCCGGCGTCACAAGCAGCAGCTCCAGCAGCCCTAGCAGCAGCAACCCTAGCAGCAACAGCTCCGGCAGCTCTGGTGGCGGCCCCCTCTACCGAGCGCCCAGGCAGCCCACGTTTCCGGTGACCCCCCGGGCCGCCGTCAGCGCCCCGGCTCCTGGCTCTCTGGGTAGGCCTCCTCCTTTGGCACCGACGGTGACAGCGATCGGCGGCGCCCCCCTGGCTGCTAGACCAGGTGGTGGGGCGTGGCCCTCCCTCCCTGTACCACGGACAACTGAAGAGCATGGCCCCTTGCCCACTCCTGTCGGTACCCTGACTGACGCTGCCGCGAGCCGACCTGCTCCCAGGCCTCCCTACGCTGACGAGATTCCTGGCGGAGACCTCTCCCCCAGCGCCAGCTTCGCCTGGCCTCCGCAGGCAGACGCGCACACCCCTCCTGCCTACCACGCCGGCCAGGTCCAGGGCCACAATGATGGAGCTTACGAGCCCGCTGCCGCCCCCGGCCGCCACGAAGTTGCCGCCGACGAGGCGCGACCGTTCTTCACCAGCCTTGGCACTGATACGGGCGGCTTGGCCATCCTGCCTCCTCTCAACTCCGTCACCTGGCACCCGCAAACCGACACGCACTCCTCCCCTCCTCCCCCCGCCAACGTAGTGACCTGGCGCTCCGCCAGTCCTGCCGCCACCCGGCCGGCGCGCACGCGCTCCTCCTCTCTCTCTCCCAGCGCCGCTTTGGCTGGCAGTGAGGATCTAAACCTTGAACAGCCTGCGGGAACGGACGAAACACCACCTGCTTCACCCGGTCCACACACTTATCCCGTGCCCTCGATCCCGCGTGCCTCCAGCTACAGCCCGGATCCTTATTCCGTGCGTAGCCCTGGGGGCCTAGACTTTGGGCAGCACAAGCACCAGGAAACACTACCTGATTTCCTTCCTCAGTCCCCTGAGAAGGTCCCTCGCAACTCCAACTCCAACCCCCCTGCTCATTATCCCCCCGTGATCCCCAGGGGCGCCGATGAGAATGACAACGAGGAGCCCAAGGAAGTGGAGGCCGATGAGGAGGCCGAAGAGGAAGGGAAGGACTTCCATGAGCTCCCTTCTGACCGCCCCACCTCACCGGTGGTGAAGCCCGACCGCTATGCTCGCAGGCGTGCAGAATTCGTTGAGGCACGCGAGAGAGTTCGTAAGAGGCTCGGCCAGCACGAAAGTGTGTCGGAGGCAGAGATTATCAAAGAGGTAATCAGGCAGGTCGCCAAGAGAAAGAATATCAAGGTCGACCAGAAGATCCAAGCGGCTCTGAGCGCACCGAAAGCTGGAGGGGACAGTCGTAGAAATGCACTGCTGCAAGTTCTTGGGCCTCTGTACGACTTGACCTTCGACGAGATACCGCCGGGTGGTGACAAAAAGACTACGTACAAGGATATCTACAACGCGGCGGCAGCTGACTCTAGGCTCAAGGCAGTGAAGACGGAGAAGAAGAAGAAAAAGCCAGCCGCCTCAGGGCGGGTTCCGCCGTCCGCCTCCCCAGCTTCGCGGCCGAGGGCTCGCACGGGGGCACGACATTCAGCCAAGATCCCAGCCGTGGACCTAGACGCATCGTCGTCTGACGACTAACTTCTTATCTAAGTAAACTTTAGGACCAAGTAACGACCTGGCCAGCCCTAGCGCGTGCCATCTCCCCCTTGCTGTTCCCCCGGCCGGCCCCTCGCCACCAGGCAAGGACAACCCCCCCCCGGGGGGGGGGGCTCGCGGTTTTCCTTTCTCTCCTGAACGAGGCCCGCGGGGCTGACCCCCCAGAAACTGGCCGGACTACAGGCGGAGACCTGCTCCGGAGTCCTGGCCAGCCACGGGCCGGCGACCGGCCGAGGCCGGCGACGCGCACAACCCTCGGGGGCTGGCCGGGCCTGCCGGGTGCGGCCGTGGCGGAGCTAGGTCGGGTCGGGGGGGGGCAGAGCTCCTTCCGCTCACGCCCCGTGCCTCTCGTTTCCCCCCCCCCCCCCCCCCCCCACCCTCCCGCCCCTCCGGACCCGCGGCCCAGGGCGCCAGCGGTCCCCTCTCCCGCCTTTGCCTGACGGGAGGGGAGAGGAGGCAGGGGGGGGTTTCCTCCCTCCGAAGAGGCCCCCCCCCTTGTTAGCAAAGCACGGCACGGCCACCGCACTCTCTGGTCAGCCAGCCCTCCCTCTGCTGGTGTGATGGCTGGCACTGTTAGCCACGGCCGGCCGGTCGGCGGGACAGCGGCGGACGACGCCAAGCAATGCCGGCACTGCCGGCACCTGCCCTGGCTAGCACAAACTGACTACCGAGAGCTTCGCTTGGCTGCGAATGGCCAGGAGGCAGAGCTGGTACAGGCGCAGACAGTCCCCCAAGATTGGCTCGTACAGCAGATGGGGCTCAACTCTGTGCCCGGCAGCCTGGCGTACTATGATAAGTGGGACCTAACGACGTTGACTGACAGCCAGCGGGTCTCCGCGGGGGAGAGGTCTTGGTCGACCCTGGGGACCACGGCTTTTAGGGCGTACCAACTCGACGGCCAGGACTACACACTCGCCCGCGCCACCCAGAGCGCACAGCTGCTCTCTTACTTGGCGTCACACGGCCTGGCCGTGCCCGTCGTCGGCGTTGTGTCCGTTGGCGCCGACGCCCCACTGTGGCTCCTAGTGAGGGAGCCCCGCGAGGACCAGGCGGTGCTGGGCTTCGGGCCGTTCCTCAAGCGGTTTCTGGACGCACTGAGCCTCGCACACGTCATCTACAGCGGCTTTTCCAGGGGGGACGTGAAGCAGTGGCAGCGGAACGCGGCGCCGTCTGCCTGGGCACTAATGTACGCCGACTCGGCCCAGTGTCTGCACCTCGCGCCGAGCAGGCCAGATCCCAACGCGCACCTGGCTTGGACAGAGAAGCAGAAGGATCCCCACGCCGCTCCAAACAAGCTGCAGGACGACCTCCTTTGGCTCTGCAATGCGCTCGTTGTCGTGGCCCGGCTGCTGACGGATCCCAACCTTCCGATGGATCCCCGTCTTGCTAAGTGCCTGGATGAGGCTTTGGATCTGGTGAAAGCAGGCCCTGCCGGCTGGCAGGACACCGGAGCGGTGGTAAGGGCTTGCGGCGCGTGGTGGCGACGACAGCTACCCTTGGGCAAGACCGTAGGGGGCTTCCATTTTGCCAGGATGCTGGACGGGTTACTTAAGTACAACACAGGGTATATCGGCTGGGATGCATTGTTGTCCGCGCTCGGCGAAAAGTTTGACCTCTTCAAACCAGTCGTTCCTCTGCCGTCGCGACATCTACGCAATGGGGCGTTCTACATTGGCACCGCCCTGGCATCTGATGGGAAAACACAAGTCTGTGATGTACTAGAACTAGGGGATTGGGTGCCTTGGCTGCTGCTGGCGCTGGGGTCTGTTGCTGTAGTCCCAGTAGCCAATGGCAGCGGCAGCGGGGGCGGCGGGGGCGGCGGCAGCGGCAACCACCGCAACAGCGGTGGCGGTGGCGCCGTGTTTAGCAGCCAGACGGCTGTGCCCCCGCCGCTCGGACGGGGTGCACCCCCTCCCTACGGCAGCAATCCGTCCGCAGCCACGGGCGCCCCTGCTTACCCGGCCAGGGACGTGCAGGCTAGTGCCCTACGACCTGTGAATACCAAGCGCGTGGCCCGGGACCACCGCGCGCAGTCCCAGGCCTCTAACTCCGGGGTGGGCGGCGGTGGTGCCGCGTTCGGCAGCAGCGACACTACTACCTTTCCTTGGGCCGGCAGCAGCAGCGGCTACGGCAGCGGCTACAACAGCAGCAGTAGCTACCCCAGCAGCAGCAGTAGTAGCAGCAGCAGTAGCACTAGCAACCGCTTCGGAGGCGGCCCAGCGTACCTGCCCGCAGCCGCAGAAAGCCCCAGTTCCCGAGACGCGCTCCGCTGGACTGGCGCGGCGCAGCCCCGGGCTACTAACTCCGGGCGGGCCGCCGACGCTTATCAGCGGTCTAGCCACAGCGCTTCCTCTGCGGCCGCAAGCACAGCCCCGGTCCCTGCAAACCCCCTCAAACGTCCGTCTACACAGCCACGGGGCGCCCTAAGCCATACGCCCCCCAGAAAAAAGCTGCGCGGAAGGGCCAAGAACTAACGGAAAAGGAAGCGTATAACGCAATTCTAGCATTGCTAAATTCGAATGAAGAAGACAGAAAAGCACTACAAGCAGGTGCCAAAATGGGAGGAGGACTAAGGACGGGCCAGCAGGAAGTCCAGGCAAGCAAGCCGTTGATCCTGGCCAGAATGCTGCGATACGCCACAGCAGAGAGAACAAAGGACGGTGGCCTGGCCAAGGCCGCGCTGTCTGAGCTAGCGGCAGAAGTAGACAAGGACGAAAAGGTAAAGGATGCGTCGCTTGTTCTTGTAGAAGCGACAAAGGAGTGGGAGGAGGCAAGTGCGGGGTTGAAGAAGCTTGAAGGAAAAGCGGACCGACGCCTGCTGGAAAAAGCAAATACTCGTCGGGAACAAGCAAAAAAAGCAAAAGAGAGTGCGTCAAATGCCTTGCGTGCCCGCAAATCCCGCGCCGCTCTGAATATAGCCTCAAGGAAGCTGGGGGTCCTGCTGGGAGAAGATCCCGACAGAAACACCAGGCTAGAAATTCTGAACACAGTCGTGCAGGCGTATTGCACCGGGAGCACAACAGGATCGGGGGCGGGGGGGGGCGGCAGCCGCGGCCCTTACGCTATCCACCGTCCCGATCGCGGCCCTTACGCCATCCACCGTCCCGGCCGCGGCCATTACGCCATCCACCGTCCAGACCGCAGCCGATGTAGATGATTGGGACCCTGACTTTTTGCCCATCGCATCTTCTTCGCCGCCGCGCCGTAGCCTCGGGTTCGACGGTGCTCACCTTGTTTCCCCGCCAGCGCGCATCGCATCTCCTGCCGAGGTGCCGGTACTGGTCCAGCTGAATAACTCCACCCAGTTTACTGCTAGCGCGGACGGTCTCCAGGGCGACGACCCAGGCGACGACCCAGGCGACGGCCCAGGCGACGGCCCAGGCGACGGCCCAGGCGACGGCTTAGACTCGCCGGACCCTTTCTAGTAGCCTGCCTTTATGGGTGGCCACCCTGCCCCAAGGATGGGTGGCCGGAAAGGCTTGCGGTCCCCGGGCGGGCTGTTCGCGCCGGTGCGTAGTGCAGGAGGCCCGCTTCGTTTGGCTCCGCTGCTCCTACCGTGAAACCTGCGCGGCCGCGGGGTTGCATGGCGCCGCCGCTAGCGAGCCACCCGCCATGGGGCGGCTGAGCCGTCCTGTGCGCGGGGAGGGCCGGTGATCTTGGGTCGTAGGCTTTGGAAGTGGATATCGTATCCCGGGGGCCTAGCGGCGCTCCGGCCCGGGCCCGACAGACAGCTATTAAAAAGCTCAGCCAGCCCTGTGTCCACGGTGGCTATCCTAGGCCAGCGTACTAGTGCCGGCCGCTGCGTCCGTCTGGCCAGCCCCCCCCTGCGCGCCCGCCCCCGGCCGGCCCGTTCTGCCCAGGCGGCAGGAGAGCGGGAGAGAGAGGCCTCGGCTGGGCTAGCTGGGGAGGCGTGCGCCCCCCTTCCCCGCCCCGGCGTGGCCCGCCATGCCCCCCCCCCCCCCCCCCGCCCCTCTCTGCCCAGCCCCCTTCCAACATTCCGCACCCCGCGGCCGGCGGCGCCACCTTTGCGTACATTAAGCGTAGCTAGCCCAAGTCCTGAAGCCCGGCCCTAGCTTGGGACGGCGAGCCCGGCACTACATGCCACCGGCCGCGCCCGACTGGGCCGAGGTCTGGTGTGGCCACGCCCTCGCCTGCCTCGCGCCCGCGGACCTCGTGGCGCTCGGCGGCGCCTCCCGGGCCTGGCACGACCTCGTCCACCGGTACGCGCGGGCCCGCCTCTGGCTGGCCGCGGCGCTCGGCGTCGTCGGCCCGCCGCCACCGGCCGCCGGCGGGGCCGCCGCGCTCTTGTGCCAGCCGGACACCAGGCTGACGCTGCGGCTGGCCGAGCCGCTGCCGCCCGCCCGCTCGGCGCTGTTGCGGCGCGCCCTGTATCTCGGCAACTTCTTCAAGTTTTTCTTTCCGCTCTGTCTGCTCAGGAGTTTCTTGTTGCTGAGTATGTTTATTATCCATTGTGTATTATCAAAATTTTAAGAAACATTTTTCGATATCATTATTTTTTTCTTTCTTACTTGGCTTCTCTGCTTGATTATAAACATTAACTGATATGTTTGACTTCTTACCATTTCCTTTCTTAGATTTAGGCTTCGGCTCTTCTTCACTTTCTTCACTTTCGCTTTCGCTATCATCAGGCTCAGGCACAGGCTTTTTACTTACTTTCTTCTTTGCTTCCGCTTTCTTTCTTCTTATTTTCATCTTAGCCATCTTTTCAGCAATGATATCAGTAAAATCACATTCTTCATCGCTATCACTGCTTTCTTCTGGTGTATCATCTTGGTCTTTTCCATTAATGATATCATTAGCAACACCCATTTCAGCCATGCGGTTTATCTTTTCCTCCATCTCTTCATCATCGCCTACATAAGCCTTTCTACACTTTGCTAATTTCTCTTTTGCTATTTCTACCTTTTGCTGTTTCTTACTCTTAATACTTTCCACAGCCTTACCCCAGTTCTTACGACTTGCTTCGGGAGAAGGCATTTATACTAAGATTAATATATTTAAGTATTTTTAAAATTAAATATTTAATTATATAATCAATGTCGCAATATAAATCATTACTTGGCCTTAATGAGTTGGCTGTTGATAGTCTAAACATACTTAACTTAGACCTTACCAACACAAACATAGTCGGTCTGAATACAGACAGAGTGCCAGAAGATGAAAACCCTTTGAACCTCTACTATACGGATTTACGATTTGACACAAGATTATCTACCAAATCAACAACCGACATAAAGAAGGAAAAAATTTATACTACACAGAGCAACGAGTAAGGGATAATGACGAAGTCAAAGCCTCAACTCAACACCGCTCTAATACATCCAATCCGCACCAAACAAGTTTATATAATTTGATAGACACAAACATATTTGCACAAGCGAGCGGACAATACTTAACATACAACGATGTAGAAGGCAAATGGAAGAATACAGCCCTTGGTTCAATTGATACACTTTCAGATGTAGTCATTACAGCACCAGTGGCGATGAATAGTTATCTAACATATAACTCAATAAACTGGGTCAATAAAACATTTCCGATAAATGTGGATGAAACCGGTAATATTAGCATGGGAATGAAGAATATAACAGGAGTTAATTTACTAAATGACAAAGGCGTTGATGAATGGATATTTGAGCATAATGATAATAATAATAAGGTGACAGCATCTGGAAGTATAGACACACATAGCGATGTGACAATATCAGGCTTTCCAGCAGATAATCAACTTATTATGTATAGCACGGGGCTATGGAGAAACACCACACCACCCTTTCTTAGATTAGACGGCACAGCCAGTATGACGGGGGCATTAAATATGAATGGTTTTGCTATTTCAGGGGCTTCTACATATAATGGAATTAATCTCACAAATCTTGCAGTTGATGGTTCAGTGGTCAAACTAACAGGAGACCAAACCATAGCAGGAACCAAAACATTCAGCAACATAATAAATGCTAGTGCGGGGATTGATATGAAAAGTCAAAGCATAACAAATGTGAATCTTGTTGATGGTGTGGATGTTTCTACTCTTGACACTTCGGTGGTTAAACTAACAGGAGACCAAACCATAGCAGGGAATAAAAAATTTACATCAACTTTGGAAGTAAGTGGTTCATCCAATCCAACTACTTTTGACGGCATTGGCATAGCCTTTGATACAAAAATAGGAATGATTGCCGCACAAAAGACAGCAACAGCGACTTGGTATCCGATACAAATAACGGGGTCGTATGTTGAGTTATATTCGGGTAATCCTTTAATTATAACCGCAACTGGAACAACATTAAGTTTGAATAACAACAAAATAACAAACTTAGCCACACCATCAGCAACAACGGACGGAGCAAACAAAAGTTATGTGGATACATTAGACGGGCAAAATGTGAAACTAACAGGAAACCAAACCATAGCAGGAATTAAGACATATAGCAGTGGTGTTGAAATAACGGGAAATTCAATCAATTCAACAACAAAGGGTACATTTATCGTTTTCAATTCTACCAGTAATATTGGGTCAATTGCTAGTTTGGATATGAAAACTGCAACATATTACAACTTTGAAATTTCTGCGAAAAAAATAAGTTTTATTATTGACGGGACGATAGTCGGTTGGGTAAATGCTTCGGGGCTAGATTGTAATAGTAGCAAAATAGCCAACCTTGGAACTCCGACATTAGCAACGGACGGAGCGACAAAAGGGTATGCGGACACATTGGACGGGCAAAATGTAAAACTATCAACAGACCAAACCATAACAGGAAGCAAAACATTTAATGGGGCGAGCACTGTGATAAAATATCTAACTTTAACGAACAATGCCGATTTTAATAATCAAACTATCACTAATGGAGGAAATATCACATATAATGGTGCGAGGATATTAAACCAAAATGGAGGAGATATATTCTTTTCACAGACATCAGGAGATTATCAGTATTTCTTATTTACTCTAAATACCGCTACAAGTGGAACCGCGAACCAACGAGGTTATGTATTTACGAATGTAGCATCTGATGTAAAAGTGGCGGGACTTTATATTTCAAAACTTTTGGATAATAAAAGTGCTTCGTCTGACATTGTCCGTTTTAACAATGCTGGAGGTATGCGGTTTTATGGTGCTTTGGATATGAACTCAAACAACATAACAAATGGCGGAACAATAACAGGAACGACAATTACTTCAACCGCGGGGATATCAACGACGACACTAACCGCAAGCGGATTAATCATGGCAAATGCGAGTATATCAACAACAACAGTAACCGCGAGTGGATTAATAACGGCAAATGCGGGGATATCAACAACGACATTGGCAACAAGCGACAAAATAACAACAGCATCAGGCAAACCGATAATCATAGGCAACTCAACGAAAGGAGTGGGAGCGACAGATGGTTTAGAAATATACGGAACGGCTTCAAATATCGGAGGAGCACACTTACAAGCAATAACAACGGCGGATGCTTATCCAACATTTCAATTATTGAATTGGGCACACGACAATGTCAATTTAAGTTTTGATGCTTATTTTGACGGCACGAACTGGAAATCATCTTCTGCGTCATCTAACTTTCTAATTCAAAAAGGTGTAAAACTCACTTTTTATTATAATTCAGGAACAACGGTGGGAAACAATATATCTTACACTGAGGCGATGAACATTAATACATCGGGAGAGGTAGTCATTCCAACAGCATCCAGCGGTTTTTTAACCATACGAAAAAGACCCGCTTCTACCGTCGACGCACAACTATATTTTAAATCGGGAGGATATACGAATTATGGAGTAATTGTTTCTTCTACTGGTTTGCTTCACGCTTGGACTACTTCAAACTCTACTACTGGCGAGCCGTCTGGTAGTTATAATTATATTCCGCTTAATGGTGCTTGGACAAACTCCTCGGACAGGAGATTAAAATCAGATATTAAAACATTAGACTGCGGGGATTGTTGTGAGAAACTTATGAAAATAAACTGCTGTTCATATTATTTGAAATCAGACGAAAAGAAAGAACAAAAGAACCACGGATTTATTGCTGATGAAGTTAAAAAAAATATTTCCAGAATTTGTATCTGAAAGTGGAATGAAAGCAGAGGATGGTGAAGGCTACCTTGAAGGCATAACATATACAAGTTTTATACCGATATTGGTTAGTGCTTTTCAACACATGGCGGAAAAGGTAGTTAATTTAGAAAAACAAAATAATAATCTCATGAATATACTACAAGACCAAGCAAATCAATTAGCAGAAATCAGAGTGTCCGTTATTGATAATGTCAAATAATACAACTAGACTTCACAGACCACCGCCTATTATGGATATGGATGGCGAATTTCAATTAGTCCATACTATTAAGTATGCGAATGCCAACACAGGTGTAAGTCTAAGAAACACTACTTTACCATTTACCGCACTAATGAGGAATGATGCTTCTACCGGAATTCAAACTCTTAAAACAGCAAGTGTTGGATTATTTATTGAAGGAAGTAATACAATAAACACAAGTATAACAAACGAAGTGGAAGCAAGTAAAGCAGCAAACACAACTGAAAGCCCTATTATTAGTATCAGGAATAAAGCAACATTTGATGCGGGCGGTGCTAATTTAACAAATTATTCAAATGTTTATCCCACTTTGATAAGTATTACGAATGAAGATACTAAGTCAAATGTTGTCAGAATGGTATTAAATGGAACACTAACTGGAGCAGGTTTTGCTGGTGTTGATTCTAAGTATTCAATTGTAGATACTGACACAAAGGCGAGTGCTATCGCAAACGGAACAACAATTTTTAAACTATATGTAAATAGTGCTTCAACTCAACAAATCAATCTTAGAAGTTATGATATATACCTATCACCGAGTGATGTATTGACTTTTACACAGAAGTCTGTCTCTGCTGGTGGAGGAGGAAATGTCAATATTATTGCTAACTTCGTTGAAGACCAATAAAGCAAAAAAGATTTGTGAATAAAATATCAAATAATTTTTTTTATGTCATCCACATTTTGGCACCACTGCTGTTGAACTAACCATTCAAGGTATGGTTTATCAATTTTGGCTACATCTTCAATGTTTTTGTGTGCATATTTTCCATATTGAAGAACAACATCTTTCTTTAATATACATCCTTCTTCTGTACATGTAGCATTCGCTATTTCTTCGCCAACATTAGCCTTTATTTCGGTAATTCCAGTCTCTCTCACAACAAGATCTGTTTCCTTAAAAGGAGTGCTTTGTTCCTCCATCATTTTTTCTAATGTGGCCTCCAATGGAATAACTACTTTCACATTGTCGTCCCTCGGCTTGTATTGTTCATAGAAAGAAACAATGTCAGGCTTAGTCCATTTAATTGTCGGCTTTTTAATAGAAACATCAAGGTTCCATTTTTCAATTTCATTCAAGTAGTCTTGTTTGGTGTTGAGGTCGGCCATCTTATATTATTATATTATTATTTTTTATTATAAATATTTTTTTACTTCACTTTTAATGTCAGTAAATTTATCAAACCACGGCTGTTTCATAACCCATTCAAGGTATGGTTTATCAATAGTAGCAACATCTTGAATTTTTTTTCCTTTATACTTACCGAATGGAAAAGTATCCTTTGGCTTGCCTTCTCTACTTTTTTCAATTGCCTTAATTTCTTCATCAATCATCTGTTGGACATCTCTTACTGAAAAGAATTCCTTATTCTTCTCAATTGAAAGTCGTCCAAATTTTTCAGATAGTCTGGTGAGGGTGGTCATCTGTCTATATAGAGTGGTAAAAAAATGTATGGAAAAAATTAATTATTTGATATTTTGTTCATAAATCTTTTAATATCCAAAAGGTCTAGTTTCAATCGCATTCTCTACAATTCCAATAACTTGTCTTTTCGTATATGTAAAACTAAATATCTTTTCTAAGTATTCGCTTGTTATTTTTTTCTTTTGTTTATCTCGTGTTATCTTGTTGTTTTCTATTATAACTACTTTTCCAGACTTCTCAATTCGCTTAGCAATCCGAAATTCTTCATCAGTCTCCAACAATTCGGCCAGTTCATTTTTACCATTCTCAAATAATTCAGTGTTCGTAATAGTATTACCTAGCCCGCAACTTATTACACTTAACATATTCGGTAAATTCAATGATTTTTTCGTTTCATAGTTCATACTAAATCCTTTTACTTTCATACTGGCTTTACCATTATCTAATAAGTATCCATAACATTTCGGCCCACCTCCAACAAAGGTTTTTATTTTCGCTCCTTTTAATTCATCAGTCCAATCTCCCAGTAAATCGCCTGTCTCAACATCAACCTGATTAATTTCTTTGTTAGTCGTATATATTACGCTGTCTGTGTCATGATACAATATCCTATTACCTAATCTGTCCATCATATTATAAAGTCTCATTCTCGCATGGCATGTGGTAAATAAAGCAACTACAATATTTGTTTTAATCGGGTCGCTCACCGCATCCTGTTTTAAGTCATAACTGGCTTCTACAATTTTGTCGTTAATTATGTTAATATTAATATTATCCACTGATTTATCGTTCAATAGTTTGTATAAGGTATCTTTATCCTTTATCATTTTGTTCTGTGTTTTATTTTGTTTTTGTCCAAACTTGCCCCATAAAGAGTTCAAGCACAACTTAGCAACTGCTCTCCGTCCTTCGTTTTTGAATATTTTGCTTTCATCCATCTTTACACCCATTTTAACTTCCATACTTTTTATGTAATTTTGTTTTTCTGCTTCCGTATTACATCCCGCGGGGTATCCGCTGGACTCTTGTTTTACTTTCAAGAATGTCTTTATGTATTCTTTGAAAAGGCTACTGCTTTGTTCTTTCCAGTGCCATACTTCATATACTTTTATCAACTTATACCCTTTGTCTAAGGCCTTGTAAATTTCTGGAGTTGCCCATGTGCCCGTTATTGCTCGTTCTTTATCTGTGTGCTTACATTCGCCATGTTGCTCGGTCATTCCGCACTTATCGCATAAGTAATACATCATCTTACCTCTGTCCGCCTTCGGTAAGACAGGGTGTAGTAAGCCTCTCGGCGGTAGCATCTTAACCTTAGCCACTCCGAAATATTCTCTGTTTATAATTTTATTTTCCATACTTTTTCTTTCCTCCTAATTGTTTGGTCTAATAATTATATGGTGTCCGCTTGGATAAAGGTCGTAATACATCACAGTCGGATAAAGTGAGCATATGTCAATATATTTCGCATACTCATAATCATGTCGTGATTTCCAATATAATTTCAAAGCATTCACTCTACATCCAAACATTGCCTCTCGTGGATTTAGTCCTTCTTGTTCAGTAATTCGTTCGTTTGTATCCTCTGCCAGTCTTTCACTGGCTTTCATCAGGCTCCATTCGCATTCCCAGACACTTATTACTTTTGCTTGTTCGTTAAGTTGTTTTTCTCTTCTCATTGTTTCCTTGTATAGTTCGCCCATTGTCTTATTCTTCTTCACATTCAAAGCATTGCTATTCCAACACTTATCACATCCGTGCCAATGACACCCGTAAAACTCATAAGCGGTTTTGTTTTTCTCGTCCCATCCATCTACATACACCCGAGATTGTCCAAGTTGAAACATTTTTTCACCTCCGTTGAATGCGTGCTTAATATCGGTTTTGTCTAACCTGCTTCTGTATGCTAACCATTCTACACAAGCCCTAGAAGTCATCCTGTTTTGCTTTTCCGCTTTCAATATCGCAATTGAATTCTCTGGCATAAACTTAGCACGATACAAAGCCATAACACAACTCGCAATAGTTGTATATTGAAAAGGGTCAATACCAAACTCTAGAAACTGGTTTCTAAAATCTATACAACCCTTTCTCAGTATATCAACATCTGAATGACAATACTCACCGATTTCCTTCGCCATATCAAACCTGTTATGTGCTTTCACTTGTTCGTCATACCATTCAAGAAATTCTTTTCGTTTATCTCCTCGCATCGTGTCGTAGCCGTAATGTTTCTTATGGGGCATTACCCCGACATAGTTTTTATTTTTAGCCGTATTGAAGAAGTGCGGAAAGAAACCTTTCTTAAGTTCCGTAAGTCCGAATGTCTTTGGAAAGTCTGACAAGGGCATCGTAAGAAAACTTAGGCTGTCTATGAACCGATACTTCTTAAGTGTCATCATCATAATCTTACCACCTTCATAGATTACAAATGGAGTTTGTCCATTATCAACCAACCACTTAAGAATAAACTGACAATCATAACCGCGGGCATTGTGCGCAATAAATGTAAATCCGCTGTGTTTAGTGTCAAAAGCCCAATTACAGAAATCTTGAATGTTCTTGTGAATTGTCGGTGGTTCCTTCGCATCGTAATACTGGCTTTCAGCATGATTAACAATGTGCTCGCCTGTGTCCTGTGTCGCTTCAAAGTCAAAGAATATGTATTGCTCTGACGGCGGTAAGATTTCTTTTTGGACTATTTCGCATTGGTGTTCAAGCGGTTTCACTAGTTTGCAATTTCGGCATTTAGCATATCGGCATTTGTGCCCATCCTTCTTTCTGTAATTAAGACCGCACGATTTACATTTTGCTTTAACATCGCAGTTCGTTGTCCTGTGATTATTAAAGCATTCAGTGTTTGGAAACTTTCTATTACACTGCTCACATTCTTTCCACTGGCTCTTGTCATTTATTCCCTTACAACCCTTGGTTTCACAAATACTACATTTGGCTTCACAGGCATGTCTTTCCATATACCCTCTTAGACATAACGCACAGAAATTCTTTTTTCCTATCATAGACTTCATGTTAGTTATGGCATCGTAATGTCCTTCAGTCTTTAGAATGTAAAGGTTAGTAAGCCGTTCGCCGTTCGCATCAAGTAGTTCTGTTTTATAAATGATTTTGTCAGGAAATTCAACAATAACAAGATTGTATTTAATGTGATTAGCAAATGTATTAATTTCTGGTATTCCACACA